>ONZH01014591.1:0-40644 GCA_900303285.1 Rhinella marina
GGTTTACACTGACAATGTAAGGTTATGCATATGGGAAGGAATAATGCAAGTCACAACAACAGCAAACTAATATTTATGGAAAACAGATACAAACATCCTGCACGATATGACCTATATGTACCACCTTAATCAAGGTCGCCTCTTAGATAGGTGGGGCAAAAGTGCAAAGGAATGCTACTCCCATGATAATAGGAGCGCATTCAGACCTGAAGGTGCCACTCCTTCAAGACATATCAAAAAAATATTTACGGAAAACAGATACAAACATCCTGCACGATATGATAGTGAAATGTGCGGATGTACAAGGCTACATTTAGAATTTCACGGAAAAAAAAATTGCACTTTAACAATAGATGCCCTCACTCTATTGATAAAATCTGAGACTCTCAGCCAATACATTTTGATCAAAATACATTTGACTGAGACCACTCTGGCGCTGGGTAGGTTGGCACAGATGTATTTAGTCTCAGATTTTATCAACAGAGTGAGGGCTTAGTCCGTATATTGCTTGCATCTATTGTTATAAACAGCAAACTAAGCTGCAGAAACCAGTGTCAGACAGCTGCTGCCAAGGCCAATAAGATAATGGGTTACATCAAGAGGCATAGATGGCGGTGATGAGAACATAGTCCTGCCACTTTACAAATCACTAGTCAGACCACACATGGAGGACTGTGTACAGTTCTGGGCTCCTGTGAACAAGGCAGACATAGCAGAGCTGGAGAGGGTTCAGAGGAGGGCAACTAAATTCATAACTGGAATGGGTGGACTACAGGACCCAGAAAGATTATCAAAATTAGGGTTATTCACTTTAGAAAAAAGACGACTGAGGGGAGATGTAATAACTATGTATAAATATATCAGAGGTCAGTACAGAGATCTCTCCCATCATCTATTTATCCCCAGGACTGTGACTGTGACGAGGGGACATCCTCTGCGTCTGGAGGAAAGAAGGTTTGTTCACAAACATAGAAGAGGATTCTTTACGGTAAGAGCAGTGAGACTATGGAACTCTCTGCCTGAGGAGGTGGTGATGGTAAGTTCACTATAAGAGATCAGGAGGGGCCTGGATGTATTTCTGGAGGTAATAATATTACAGGTTATAGTTACTAGAGAGGGGTCCTTGATCCAGGGAGTTATGCTGATGTCTGATTGGAGTCGGGAAGGAATTTTTTCCTCTAAAGTGGGGGAAATTGTCTTCTACCTCACAGGGTTTTTTTGCCTTCCTCTGGATCAACTTGCAGGATAACAGGAAGAACTGGATGGACAGAGGGCTTTTTTCGGCCTTATAAACTATGTTACTAAACAATGCTAACATAGCACGGCCAGGCACTCATGTCATATTTCATGTGGATCTCCCTCAGGTCTGCGTCCCCACATCCTCATCCGTGTATGTGAATGCAATGATAGGAGGACACACCCTTTCTTCCCTCAGGGCACACCCTGGTATTGGGGCTCCTCTCTGGTAGTAGTTGGGGGGCTCTTCATTGTAGATGGGTTGGTAGGGTGCAGGCAGGACTGTGGATGCAGAGTCCGGCGGACGGATGGTGGAGTCAATAACCAGGACCGTTGGTTGCAATAAATCAAGTCTCTCTCAGATGATAGGAGTAGTAGTAAATAAAGCTGCAAAAGGCACAGTTCCGAGTTATATCACAGTGCAATCCTCACCCAATAGCAGTGAATAAGTGAGGGATCAGCAACCTCCGGCACTCCAGCTGTGGTCAAACTACAACTCCCAGCATGCTCCATTCTCTTCTATGGGAGATCTGAGCATAGACAAGCAATTGTGCATGCTGGGGGTCGTAGTTTCCCCACAGCTAGAGGTTGCTGATCTCTGGTCCCGCTCTAGGGACACTCTTGTAGTCTCTCTGCAGAACCACAGGCATGCGATGAGCCTCTTATCAACTCCTGCAACGCCCGGAGGGAGGGGGCAGATCTTAGATACAGATGGCCAGTCCATGGCAAAGCTGCTTAAAGGGCATCTGTCAGCAGTTTTGTACCTATGACACTGGCTGACCTGTTGGAAAGCTGAAGACATCTGTGTTGGTCCCATGTTCATATGTGTCCTCATTGCTGAGAAAAATGATGCTTTAATATATGCAAATGAGCCCCTAGGAGCAACGGGGGCGTTCCCATTACACCTAGAGTCTCTGCTCTCTCTGCACCTGAAACGCCCTCTGCACTTTGACAGGGCCAGGCAGTGAAAACCTCTGGCAGTCTGTGCACCTGGTTTGAAATCTACTACAGAGCCATCAAAAATCCCCGTCTTTGATAAATGACCCCCATTTTCTTTCACGGACTATCCCCAAAAACCATAGGATGAAATTTATCAAACTGGTGTACAGTAGAACTGGTCTAGTTGCCCACAGCAACCAATCAGATTCCACCTTTCATTTTCACAAAGAAGCTCTGAGAAATGAAAGGTGGAATCTGATTGGTTGCTATGGGCAACTAGACCAGTTCTACTTTACATCAGATTTGATAAATCTCCCACATTGTCTGTAACCCCTTCCAGACCTCTGCTGTACATGTACAGCAGAAGTCCAGTCTTTAAAGATGGCGCCAGCATACGAGTGCTGCAAGCGCTATAACCACCAGGTTTATGCGGTTTTACATAGCAGAGCCCTGTGGGTAATGCGTAAATCGGCGCTAGTACCGCTTGTGGACATTTAACCCCTTAGAGCCCTTGGTCAAATGCAACCGTGGCATCTGGGTGTGCTAAAAATCTAAGAAACGGGCCTCCTGACACAAGCCGCCTTTCCCTATCTGAGATCGGGGAAGGCGGCCCGTGCTAGTAATAGGCCTAAGCCTGTGCAAGGCTTACAGGCTGATTACTAGTAGATTCCAATGCCGGCCTGTAGGTGGCAGCACTGCATTGGAATATATTGAATTCTGCATTCTGTATTCCATAAGTATACATTACAGAATACAAGATGTAATCTAATGATTGCCTGATATAGTCAGCTAAGGTGAGAGAAAAAACAGTAACAAAAAATAAAAATTGTGAAGTTTTTTAAAAATCTAAGAATTCAAATCACGCTTTTTCTCCCTTTCACGGGCATTGCCACGTCCAAAAACGCTGATACTATTAAAATTTTTAAATAATTATCCCATACAGTGAACGGCGTAACATAAAAAAAATAAAAAATGGACAATTCACCATTTTTTGGCGCTTCACCTCCCAAAAAAGTAGAATAAAAAGTGATCAAAAAAATTACACACACTCCAAAATTGTATCAATAAAAACTACAGATCGTTCCGGAAAAAATGAGCCCCCTACACAGCTCAGGCATCAAAAAGTTACGGGGACAGATGGTGATGAAAAGAGAAAAAGTTTCCAAAAAGTTTTTTTTTTTTACATTTTTTTTCCAGTATTAACCCCTTGAGTATCACCGCACCAGACGGCACAAATAGTTGTGTTAAATATGGCGCAAGCGCAGCAGGCGCCATAGCAGAGCAGTTCCAAACAGCAGAGGCCCCGGGCTAATGCCTTTGACCATTAATAATGCCAATCACATACATTTAACCCTTCAGATGCTGTGGTCAAGCATAACCACAGCATTGAAATGGCGAAAAACCGGAAGCACGTGCTTCTGGGTTAGGACCAGCTGCTCAATGCGGAGATTGGGGGAGCCCTTCCTTCTCTCTGAAGCGCTGGGTCTTAGAACTGCAGTTCTTAGGGAGGCCTGAAGGTGGCAGCGCTCCATAGGATAACCACAAATGTAGTTCTACGGTACTGAATTACAGTCTAAGCTCAAATGGTTTCATATTGTAGCCTCCTAGGGGGACTAAAAAAAAAAAAAAGTTTAAAAAAATATATAACAAAAAATAATATAAAAATTTAAATCACCCTCCTTTCCCCTGAATTAAAACTAAAAAAATATAATGATCACGGGCATCATTGTCATCAAAAACGCCCATACTGGCCATATGGCGAATAGCGTAATGGAAAGAAACATCAAAATTTCGCCATTTTAGCATTTTTTTTTTTAGATTTTATCACTTACCCAAAATTTTTTTAATAAGTGTGATCAAAAAGTTACACACTCTAAAATGGTATCAATAAAAACTACAGATCGTCCCGCAAAAAAAAAAAAAAAAAAAAAACCCTCACACAGCTCCGTAGGCATAACTATTAAAAAAAAAATGTAAGGGGGGGGGGTGTCAGAAAAGAAAAAAAGAATTGTTCTAATTTTTTTTTTCGGTATTAAAACAAACCTCCATAATCTCACTACATTGTATGCAATATTAAATTATTATTATTTGTCCCACGAAAAAAACAAGCCCTCATATGGGTGTGCGAACTGAAAAATAAAAATGTTATGGCTCCCTTAAGTGAAAAATAAAAACACAAAAATGGAAAATTACAGGATCCTGAACAAACATGGGCAAACTGGGCTCCTGCCTGAGGCTGCAGAGTCCAGGGCTGAAGGTTTTTCACTGCTTTGTGGTCATTTGCTTCTCTGTAAGTGCTCATTCAATCACACCTGTTCACACCTGAGGCCCCTTGCAGCATTTCTGGCTGCATTTGACCTGAAAAATATCAGGAATTTGGACCGTCACCTGAATTTTTGATGAGCGAGTTGGCCACGTCATAGAAATGGGTGGGGCTTCTTTTAAAAAATAAACTATAGTATCTGTATGACGTCACTTCTCAGAAGTCGTGAGAGCTATGCCTTAACCCACAATTTACGAGCCGTCGTCGTCGCCGCCTCTCCGCAGCGTATTTTCTTCCTCCTCACCTGTTGCCAGGCAAAATAAACTTTCCTAGCAACCAATCACAACACGTCTCTGACGTCACGAAAACAACCGTTTCCTCTCACCTGCCCATTCGTTGCGCAACTTTTTTTTTTCTCCTCCTCCTCCCTCCCCGACCAATGAGAAGCCGCTGTGAGGCCTCGCGTCACGTGACCCTCGACGTCCTGGTGTAGTTTTCTCTGGCGGTGACCGGCGCCATTTTGTAAGAAGACGTCTGCCGCTTGCGGAGTTGAGGAGGAAGACGTTAGGAGCGGAGCAGAGGTCCCCCTGTTCGTCCTGTCAGCCCGCCGTCTCATGATGCTGTGTGGGCGGCCTGCTGTACACCTCACCGCTTAATTCCCCCCTCCAGTCCCGTCAGGGACTCCCAGCCGCGTTCGGCCTCCGTCAACAATGGCGGCCGACGAAGCCCGAGAGGACGCCTGTCGGGATTACCAGTCCTCCCTGGAGGACCTGACATTCAACAGCAAGCCTCACATCAACATGCTGACCATCCTCGCCGAGGAGAACGTCCAGTTCGCCCGGGACATCGTCACTCTTATCGAAGCGCAAATCGCTAAGGTTTTTATGACTAAAGCATTTTATTTTCTTATGTGTCCCCCACCCCTGTGCCTCTCCCCCTCCTTGGGCTTAGACACCCCTCTCTCTATCTTACCTTTCCTGCCCTTATTTCACAATCCAATATGGCGCCCGACCTCGTTTTCTGAGGCGATCCGCCATCTTACCTCAGCTCTCTCACTTACAGCCCTCTCTGAGCTGAGACCCTTATGTTAGGTTCCCAGGCTGGGGGGGGTCCCAATATGGCGGCTTCCAGTGAGTCACCTGATCTCCTCAAGGCCACAGGGTAGCCCAAGGTGGGCCTATAGGATGGTAGTCAGTACATACAGATCAGGGCCATATTGCTGAGGTTAGGGTTCAGTTATGGGGGCGCAATAACTAGAACTGAGGAGAAGCAGCATGCCCTGTTGAGCCCTTTCACAGGCGGCCAATGGTGACGTGAGGAAAGGTAGAACGGTCGTGGCACTTTCCTAGTGCCGCTGCCGATTTATGGTAGTGATCACCTTGGGCTTAAAGGGGTTCTCTAGCCTTCAGAAGAATGCCCCAAACTTGATAGAAATGAGATGTCTGTAATGTAATTAAAGGGGTTGGCCGCCTCCGGGAGAAGGTAGTGGCATAGGAAACTTCAAGGGGTATTCCGATTGTTACATTATCCAAACTATAGATCGGTGGGGACCTGCACTGATCACTATGACCCCCTGGTGTCCTCCAATAGAAATGAATGGAACGGCCATGTGCATACCTGACTGGCTGCCCCCTTCATTTTGGGGCGCCTCATGGGGTGTAGGGGTCTAATAGTTATCTCCCTGACCTTGGGGATAGGGGGTAACCTAGAATAACTAAAATGCATCTTAAAAGGGTTATTCCCATATCGGACAACAGGGGCAAATCGCTAGGATATGCCTCTGAGACCTGCCCCTATATCGAGAACGGAGCAGGGAAATGAAAAGAGGGCGCAATGCGCTGCCGCCCTCCATTCATTTCTATGTGGCCGACGAAAATAGCCGAGCGCTTCCGTCGGCTCCGTAGAAATGAATGGGAGTGGTGGCCGCGCATGCGCAGTGCGCTCCCATTCATTTCTATGAGCGCAGAGGAGGGGGCTGCGCCTGGGGTCCTCCAGGCGCATCGCTCCCTGCTCCATCTGTTCTCGATATAGGTGCAGGTCCCAGCACCTATCAGACAATGGGGGCATATCCTAGCGATATCCCCCCATTGTCTAAGATGAGAATACCCCTTTGTCACCTCAGTTCTCACCACTGCACCCCAATTCCCGTCCCCCTCCTTTCCCATACACACTGGCTATAGATTGTGACATGTTACTCCCAAACTGGGTGGTCAGAGGAGCCCCCCCATACTCATTAGATTGTCAGAGAATGGCTGATGTATATGGGGGCCTGACGTCACATGACCACCGCCATATATACTGGGGTGCGGCGGTAAGAAGTACAGGGGTCGGGGGTTTCCTGTGCCGCTACCTACAAGTTGATGGTGTCTTTAAGATTTCTTCAGAACGTGCAGTAATGTCTCCTCTGGGCCGTGTCTGTCATTGTCCCTGGAGATGTCACCGGGCGCCCCGGGATGTCACGTTGCTGTGGAGTATACGGAGGAGACGTGGCGGCTTTCTGATTTCATACTGGTTTGGAACACTTCTGAAGGCTGGACGTAATGGAAAGTAAATAAAGTTTGTGATATAGCTGGTCAGGATTGTCAGCATCTCTGCTTACTGTCAGGGAACGCTTCTCCACCTAAGGCCGGGACTCTGCAAAGCAGAAATGTCCTTAGTGGTCAGACTGGACGAGTTTTACTGGGAGTTTCCCCAGTTCTGTCAGGTGGTTATTGGTCACATGATTGTTACTGGTGAAATGTGTTTGAGGCCGGGATCACATCACCTAATCTGTCAGAACAGGAAAAAAATAATAATCCTTTATGTTGACTTTGAGCGTCTTTTCTGCTTATTTTACATCTGTTTTCGCCATTTCCGTCTTTGATGTGATTTTTGATGGGCGGAAGAGTCCTTTGTGGCTAAAACGGATGCAGAAATGAGCACAACAGATGCCTAAAATAAAGGATGTTGTTTTTTTCTGTTCTGATGGATCAGAAGAACAGAAAACTAAACGCTGATGTGAACCCGGCCTAATCCGAAAAATAGGAACCGCTACGTGGAGACCCAGGCTGATGCCTCTCACAGCGGAGCTGGTTACAGTTGTGTCCTGGGGCTGATAATGGTGACAGTACAGACTGGGTGCAAGAGTGACAAACCCTCAGCTGTGAGAAGTATTGTTGCATTAGCCTGGGATTTTATTAAAGAATCTGCAGGGATAATCCAAGCATTTGAAACGTTGATTTCTGCTGTGGATTGGCCGGCAGATTTGCACATTTTTTTGTTCCAGTGTGACCCATTGCTGCTTTTTGTTGTGAAGGCAGCCATACACATTCAGTAATGGAGTCAGGAACTTAGAGCGCCGTTCTCATCGATTTCAGATGACCATTCACTAATGTGTATGGAGTCCTTTAGACCCGCATCAGTAACCATCATGCTGAACCCTGGTGGAATCGAGAATTGGACTTCAGGCTAGGGCTACACGGCGACATTGGTCGCAGTAATCTCGCACAACGTTTTTTTTTTTTTTTTGTAATGGGGAGTCTATGGTGTCCCACTGTGGCGTAGATGGATTTTTGTGCAACTGTTGTATCAGTGACCGTGAGACACCATAAACCAAGCATGCTCAACCTGCGGCCCTCCAGCAGTTGCAAAACTATAAGGGCTCATGCACACGAACAGTGTGCAGTCAGTGTCCGTGCTGTGGACCACAATGCACGGGCACTGACTGCCGCATTCGGATCGCAGACCCATTCACTTGCATGCACTACTTTTTTGCGGTGCGGAGACACGGCCAGAAACACTACGGCAGCACTCTGTAGTGGTGTTCCGATCCGTGCCTCTCCGTGATCGCGGACCCTACATACGTGGGCCGTGTGCATGAGCCCTAACAACCTGGATTCCTGAGCAGCCTACAGCGGGCTATGGTGGGAGTTGTAGTCTTACGACAGCTGGAGGGCCGCAGGTTGACCGTCCCTGAAGGAGTTGTCAGACATCATTAATCTCCGACAACCCCTGAAAGACCTGATCTAATCGTCTGTTTGCTTCCACACGTCCTGTGACCGCTGCTGCCATTGACCCCGTTCACTGACAGTAAGCAGAGAGTTGGAAACTGACGCTGTTGTATTAGAAAGTTAAGGAGTTTTTCATTACCTTTACAGAAAACTAGAAATGTAGTTAAAATAACCCTCAGATGAAGAGGTAGGTTTAACCCTCTGCTGTCTGCCCCGGGTCTTTTCTATCACCCCTGTGAATGCCCTATAGGTCACGGTTACCCAACGCCTATTGTATAGCATGCAGTATTGTGGGTATTTTAGCCCCTCTTGATGTCCTCCCCGTCCATAGTAGTGATAAGGTATATAATACTGTGTACTGGGAGGGTCAGTGTGCCCCGTGTCACCGGCTCCAGCAGTCCTCACGTTGCAGCTATCGCTCACAGTGACACGCCAGAGCCGCCCCTCCCCCCACCCCTCATGCTTTAACCACGTGTTGAGTAATAGTTCTCCTATATATTAAAATGGCTTTAACGTGTGTGACTGGTATGCTGCAAACTGTAAATAAAATGTATAAAATATGTATTTGTCTTTTTTATTTACCACTGTTTTTACTGTACGGTTTGTGTTCCATTCACAAGATTTGCACAAGATGTTGTCTGCTAGCGGCGGGGGCAGGGGTGAGCCTCCGATCTGGGAGAGGTGATAATGGGGGGGAGGGGGTGTGTGTTCCTTCCATGTGAGGTTTGGGTGTGCCCTCTCCATGTCGGTGGTATATCAGAGGGCGGCAGGTTACTGGACATTAGACGAGAAGCGTCTGCCGCCATGTGAAGCCGCGTTCAGGGCCCGGCCGGGACGTTTTCTTTCATAGATTTACATTGATTATTTTTATATATATATTTTTTTTCTCCTACTGTTTAACCCTTTATAGAACACTAATTTCCACCATGTTAAACCATAGTTGGGTCTCTCCTTCTGCCGCCCGCACAAATGAGCTGGTCTCTCCCGGATGAGTTCAGAGGCGGACGCGTCCTCCAAGGGGCGCGTTAGACATTTCTGGGGGAGTCCGGGTCGTTTGCCGGGTGGATGCGGCTGGAGGTCAAGAAGCCCTTTAAAAAGCGTTGTCCAGGATTAAGAAAACGTGGCGTTTTTCTTTCCAAAAACTGCGCCACACCTGTCCGCAAGTTCTGTGATATCGCGGCTCAGCTTGACGGACGGACACGGTGTAGTTTTTTCGAAGAATCCACGTTTTTCCAATCCTCGATAACCCCCCTTTTTTGAGGTCACATCCTAAATGCTTGCTTTAATCTTGGGTCGGTGGCTGGTCACAACACACATTACACCACTATGGACATACACGTAACCTAAACGTGGACTGGACTGCGCTGCCGTTCCTCTGGTGGGAGCAGGACAAACTGGGGGAACCAGCACCCACTGGTGACTGATGTGACTGAGCAGGTGACCGGTCTGGGTGCAGCGTGTTGGATCTGTTCTCAGCCTATTTGTACAGGTGACTCCTTTCACAAGTCACGTTGGATGAGTAAAGATCTGGACTGTGCTCTGGAAGATGTCACTAGATGGACGCAAGCATGGAGAGCGATGCCATCCGGCCGTGGATTTCCGGAAAGAAACGCTGCTTGGTGGTTGAACTGTAAAATAATAATAATTTAAAAAAAACAAAACGGATGTCTTAGAGACCAATGGCTGCGATGACGTGATGGGAACACTAACCTTACTGGTATCCTTTAATTAATAGCAAAACCTCCAGCCTCCCGCTCTCTAGTAATGTATGGGACGTAAAGTAAATCTAATCCTTGGTTTGTATACGGAGGGAGAACTGTCGTGGGGCGATGGTTTGTGTCCTACTAATCTTACCAGTTTTCTTTTATCTAGGCGCCTAGCACAGAGAAGCTTCCAGTCATGTATCTCATGGATTCCATTGTTAAAAATGTCGGAAGAGACTATCTTGCAGCGTTTGCTAAAAACATAGTTTCCACGTTTGTTAATGTGTTTGAAAAGGTATAGATTCATTATTCTTTCTCACGTTCATGCTAAAGCTTTATTCTTGTCCTAGGTGGGCTGCAAACGTCGTGTCAGAGGGTCTGTAGAGATGTAGGATTTGTGCCCGGAGGCAAAGACTACCAACCTCTTACTCAAGGCCCCACGCACAAGGCTGTGTGTCTTGGGGTCCGGCTACATGGTGACATAGTCATGCCTCTGTTTCTCGCAATCTATGTGATGAGACATATATATATATCCTCTCAATGTATACATATGTTAATGGTGTTGCAATGTCATACTGCAACGTGACAGTCGCAGAAAAATCCAACTTGGGTGGATTTTTTTGTGACTGTAACATTAGTTGTAGCATGTCCCATAGCAACACCATTGAAAATCATTAAGTGAAATGTGACGCAACTTAAAGGGAACCTGTCATCAACTTTATACTGACCGCAGCATAAAATAGGGACAGAAATGCTGATTTCAGCGGTGTGTCACTCATGAGCTAAAAGTAAGTTGTTTCCGAGAACCAGCATCATAATCATTGCAGCCCAGGCCTTGAAAGGAGTCAAATCTACCTGAGAAGAGTCATGGTTATTCATAATCTCCTGCTCTCCCGCCCATCTGCTGATGATTGGCAGTTCTCTCCTAGAGAGAAAGGGAGAAAACTAGGTAGAAGACTGTCAGTCATCATCAGGTGGGCGGGCAGAGCAGGAACTCATGAATAACCAGGACTCTTCTCAGGTGGCCGGGACTCTTTTATAGGCCAAGTCTGCAATGATTGTGATGTTAGTATGGGCTGCATAAAGTTGATGTCAGGTTCCCTTTACAGTCTGATGAAGGCACTGTAGTGCCGAAACGCGTCACTTTTGTATGTGACAAACAATAAAATCACAGCATCAAGAAGAGTGTGAGTGCTGGTTTCCTATTGCTTTACTAGATTCCCTTTAATGTCACCTTGTAGCCGTACCCTTAGGGTAAATGCACACGATCAGGATTTATCTGCAGACAATCCGCACTGAAATCCGCAGGTGTTCTGAGTGAAATTCGTGCGGTAAATCCGCACCAATTGGTGCGGATTTTTTTTCAATTTTTTTTTCAATATTTTTCCTGTCGTGAAATCCGGACAGGAAAAATAAAATAAATTGACATGCTGCGGATTGTAAAATCTGCACCGCAGGTCAAAATCCGCACTTAAAAATCCGCATCGTGTGCATTGAGAATTTCAAATTGTCATAGAATATAATGTACATGACCTACGGACCGTATTTTCCGTACGCAAATCCGCACGTAAAATCCGCGCGTAATCCTGATCGTGTGCATTCACCCTTACAGTCCACAAACGGTGGATACCAGCTTTATACATGCCAATATTTTCTTTTTCCAGTCTATAGAAATGTCCCATTCTAGTCTGCAAAACGGACAAGTATAGGATGTGTTTTTTTATATATTGGGGGCTGTGGCATGGACATATGGATGCAGACACACATTTTTTGCAGCCCTCTTGAAATTAACAGGTCTGCATCCAATTAGCAAAAAAAGGGGATCAAAAATACGGTTGTGTGCATGAGGCCTAAGACTACTTTCACACTAGCGCTTTTGCTGTATCAGGCAGGGTTCAGCAAAAACACCTCTGTTACTGATAATACAACCGTCTGCATCTGTTATGAACCAATCCGGTTGTATTATCTGTATCATAGCCAAGATGGATCCGTCATGAACTCCATTGTAAGTCAATGGGGGATGGATCCGTATTATATTGTGTCAGAGAAAGCGGATCCGTCCCCATTGACCTGCATTGTGGGTCATGACAGATGCGTCTTGTTCCACATCCCATGACGGAAAGAAAACCGCAGCATGCTGCTCTCCGGTATGGGAATGGAATGCATTTTGGAGAACTCCGTTACGTTTTGTTCCCACTGACAATGAATGGGGACAGAATGGAAGCAGTTTTCTCCGGTATTGAGATCCTATGACGGATCTCGATACCAGGAAATAGAAACGCTAGTGTGAAAGTAACCTAAGTCGGGTGTCATGTTTTAACATGGAATGTAGTTGCTACTATATTAAATGTGTGAGATAAAAAAAAAAACAAACCAGTCTCGTCCGTTGGATGTCTCTGGAATCGCAGTTTTCGGGTGACGCTACAATATAAGAATACATGGGCATCCAAATCTTACATAACCTATTTACAAAGGGTCTCCAGACAAGAAATAATGTATGACGCTTATCTCTGCACCCTGCATTGTGTTGTTTCTCTGGGAAATACGGTAATGGAGAGCTGGGTGGTCGTGTTCCCATTGTTAGTGGGGGTGTCTCCGAATAGTTCAACGCTGATTGAACAGGGGGTTTAAGGTACAGGGGTGCCCCATGGACAAGGGAAATGGTAACACTTGACTATTTCTATTTATTCATACATTTCCAGGGGGAGTAAGGGTTCACATCACATTTCTCCCCCCCCCCCCCCCCATCAATTTAATTTGTACAAAAAAAAGTATACGTAAATGGATTACCATACAGTTCCATTTTTTTTTTTTTTTTTTTTAAAGTATACTTTTATATAGTTTTGTATAGTTTTTTATTTGTATGCATAAAATGTGATGCGAATCCGCCCTAACAGGCATGCAGGAAATCCGGGTATTACAGCAGACATGACAGGAGCGCCGGCAGATCATCCTTAGGGTAACTGCTCACAGTGCAGATTTGTATCTGAACGCACCAAAAATGCAATAAAAACGACGCCCAAATCTGCACCATTTATTGTGGGTTTGGTGCAGATTTTCCGATTAACAACCCCATTGGAGTCTCTGGGGAAAACCCCTCTAATCAATTGACATGCTGCAGATATCTAACTCCATACAGCAGGTCGATCTCCACACGGAAGAAAAGCAAAGTACACATTAGATTTGTCACCTGTCGTTCACTTTGCTGGTTCTGTAATACGCTGCACTTAAATCCGACCCACTCGTAATCTGCATTGTGCGCAGTTTACCCCTTTCAGGTGAGGGATGATCGTATCCGGGAGCTGCTCGAGTGCAGAACTGTCAGCTCCTGGACACTGACTCATTACAGTCAACGAGCCAATGAACACGTCCAGTTTTCTGCCCGAACCATCAGTCTGTGCAGGAAACGTGGGAGGAGGGGGGAAAAAAGGGTTAATTCAGAGATGTCTGAACTGTAACTGGAACACACATGTGATACAGGGCATTGCAGGGGCGTCCAAAATATTCCACCTTCCCTCTATAACAAAGCTGATGACGAGACGCCTCTTCTGATCTCTCCCGGTTGCCCCGCCGTATGCTCTGAGTTCATTAGGGTCTGTTTGGTTAAAACTGCTGATAGGTTATTGCAGTCGTTCGCATATTTATCGAACCGAATCGACAATGGATTTGGAAACTTTAGAACGCTTTGTAGCGTTTGGTTCTTTGCTTTACTATATCCTTTTAGGCTTCAGGTGTAAGTACAGTTTATACAGTCAGATAGAAATGTGTGACGTAGAGTGAATCTGCCTGTTCTGTCCGGAGCGCGGTCAATACACAGAATGTCTCTCTTCTTTCCAGGTGGATGAAAACACTAGAAAAAGTTTATTTAAATTACGGGCCACATGGGATGAAATATTTCCATCCAAAAAACTCTATACACTTGATTTGCGGGTCAATCAACTGGACTCGGCCTGGCCCATTAAACCTTTACCTCCAAATGTGAATTCGCCCAGTATCCATGTGAATCCTAAGTTTCTTAAAGTAAGTACTGGAAACGCATTTCCATTATTATAGGGGCAGGAACATGGCTTTTTATTTTTCCTCGTTAACAGTAAACCTGTTAATTCGTACACAATGTTTTAATACCTTTTTATTTTTCACTAGCCGGAAGAAGCCTCTGCAAATGCCATCTCAGCACCAAAGCCAGCACCTCGTGCCCCGCCTGTTCATGCCGAGGCACAGAAGCCTCCTGTGCAGTCCCAGGAGCAGATAATCCGGCAGCAATTGCTGTTAAAGCAGAAACAGTTGTTGGAGCTGCAACAAAAGAAGTTAGAACTGGAGCTGGAGCACACAAAGGCTCAGCTGGTAAGCGAGAGGTTAACTCCATTGTACATTGTTGGGCAGTTTACCTCATCGTGCTGAATATTGGCATCTATATGTTTGAATAGGATTGAAATCCTGTCTGATTCTTACCTCTCTTTTGGTGTAAAAGCCCCTTTACACTGTCCGGCCAGGTAATTGCATATTTTGTGCGGTCACCTAAATCGTCGTTAGCCGATTGTGCCGTCTAAACAGCCTCTGTTGCTAACAAATGGTGATTCTGTATGGGGACGAGCAATGGCATTAGCGACTGTTCCTCCCCATACTGTGGAGGAGATCACTTCATGTAAAAGCAGCAGTCTCCTTCAAGGACGAGCAGGCGATTATCCAGAAGGGACACTTCCTTCCCAACAATCGTCTGCCAAAATTGTACAGTGCAGTTTCTGCAGCCCAGTCATCGTAAAGCGTGCCACTCATGGCCCCACTTCCGCAAACCCCTCCTGACCTCACATACATGCAGAAGAGAACAAAGGGAGGACTAGTGTTTTTTTATATTTCATACAGTCTAATGCCCTATTTCACGTAGAGACACCTGGTATACTGTTGAGGTATGGTGGCATCCTATGTGGGCATTATGTACCATTTGACCTCAGTTGGAGGTCAGGGAGTTGGTCACATGACCCAGCTACAATAAGAAGAAACGGGATAACTCTCAATTTCAGTCTCTGTTAAGAAGATTGCATTCACTACATTATATCATGCACCTTTCTAACAGGTCAGAGAATAAAAATTTTTGCGGGAGTTCTTCTTTAACACAAAATATTTTTATCCTTATACGTATATGTGTATATATATATATATATATATATATATATATATATATATATCTTTACACATACTCATATCTGCATTATGAACGTAGACTATGGCAGTCCGTAATCTGCTGATTCTTTCTCTGTCTAGGCAAGCAGTACGAGTTCGGTTTCGGTACCTGCAAAGCCCCAAGTTGTGCCAGAGGTTCCTCGTCCTCCAAAGCCTTCGCTGCTGCCTACCCCGACTCATAAGGAAAAGGAGAGAGTGTTAGCGCCTCCACCGCCTGTTGAAAAACCTGCAGCGCCAACCAGAGACCCTCGACTTAACAGAGGGAGTCAGCATTCAACACATTCTAAGGACCAAGGGTCTAAAAAAGACGTGAAAGCGAACCTACATCCGCCAGAGTCTAAACCTGTGAAACCTGTAGCTATTGAGAAAGTAAGCTCCTCCACAAGACAAGAAAAGAGCAAAACGAGTGACAAATTACCCAAAAAGGAACCCACAGCACACACAGAACATAAAGGTAAATCCAAGTCCCCTTCTCCTATGAAAGCGAAGTTACCTCATGCAAAGGACTCAAAGTCCACAGTTTCTGATACAAAAGAACCTGACGTAAGTAAGCGAGATCCAAGACTACGCAAGCACCTTCGAGATAAAACTGATGAGAAACCTGCAGAAATAAAGGAAAAAAGGCGAAGTACGGAGAAAAAAGAGGATCACAAATCTTCAGAGCATCGTCCGTCTGGAAACAGGAGTAAGATTGTTAATGGCTTGCAGAAAAGTGAACCCAGTGACGCTGATAAACAAGCTACAAAACCAAGCAGAGCCCCTGGTCGAAAGAGATCACGGTCGCGCTCCCCAAAGCCTCGATCACCAGTGCTGTCACCCAAGAGGAGAGAGAGGAGGTCGCCACCCAAAAGACGACAAAGAAGCCTGTCCCCGATTCCTTCACTTCTAAAGATTGGCAAGGTGCGCCCAACTGGTGGCAAACTGCCTCATTCAGAAGAGTTTCCACCAAGTACACGAGACGAGCGAAGTAAAAGAATCCCTAAACTAGATCCCCGGGACAGCAGGAGGCTGAAGAAGAGCTCCGAGGAAAGACAGCAGGATCCTGCAGCTCCCACTTCTATGAGGTCCAGCTCCGAGCCAAAGGAAAATGTGGAGAACTGGCAGGAATCAAAAACCAGCAAAAGATGGAGGTCCGGCTGGGAAGAAAATAAAGCGTAAGTAATGCCCAGTGTACTAAAGGTCTTGTGATATGTTGTGTGAACGTTAAAGAGGACCTCTCCCCCCTCCTGACATGTCTGGTTTAATAGCTTCATGTATTCCCCATGTAATAACAGTTCTGAAACATCTATTCTTATGTCTCTATGTTGTACCGTTCTGTTATTATTACTACTAGAAGTTATGAATGAATTGCTAGCAGTCTGCAGTAAGGGTACAGAGGGGAGGTAACCAGTTGGGGGTGTGTACCTGCAGAGTCTGAAAATGGAAGCACTGATTGGATAGAGTCAGTCTGTGCAGGTACACACCCCCTACCGGTCACCTCCCCTCTGTTACCCTTACTGCAGACTGCTAGCAATTGATTCATAACTTCTGGTAGTAATAATAATAGAACGGTACAACATAGAGACATAAGAATAGATGTTCGACTTATTACATGGGGAATGCATGAAGATATTAAAACAGACATGTCAGGAAGGGGGAGAGGTCCACTTTAAAAATGGCTCCTGGTTCAGGAGCTGAGCGGGTGTCAGACTGATATTGTAATGTTATAGAACAAAATCAAAATGACCAAATAGCTGTTTTTTAGTCTCTACTTGGCAAAAAAGTCATAGATCAAAAAATAGCTTGTCCTGCAAAAAAGAGTAGATGGGAATCTAAAGTTATTGGTGTGGTTTTAGATTTTGGTGGTCCTGCAGAAAGGTGCCATCATTTTATGGCAGCTCAGTGAATGCTGTAAAAAACAATTTTTTTCCAACTTCCCAGTACATTGTGTATGGAATATTAAAAAGTGCCGTTAGAAAGTACAGCTTGTACCCTATGTGGACAGAAAAGAGATACGGCTTTAAGGCAGTCAGGAAAAAAGGGGTTAATGCGACAAGTAGCTGAAGAGTCTTGGGAGTCATTCTGCAACTAATCCCTATCTTCCTTGCAGCTCACAAGGCGGTGATCACCATCAGGGGAACAGAACCCCACATGCCAGACACAGAGACAACTGGCCTAACAAGGGGATCCTCTCACCTCGGACGCCAAAGCAGCAGGACTGGCTGAGTGCGGACGCCGATCTACAGATCCCTAAGGAGTTGACGAGAGCAAGCAAGGCCGAATTACTTAAAAAGGTGAAACCCTATTCATATTAGAGGCCAGCCAGATAGACGGTGGGAGGGTTACTAAGTGAAATGTCACCTTACTAGTAATTCGCCTTCACTTAGAGGAGGCGTGAAATTCAGTCTACTTATTAATGGAGAGTGTACAGTAAGCCAGGCAGAAGATGGCGTAAGGAAAAGTGTCTAACGTTTCTAGTAAAATGTGCCAAAACTGTAGGTGAATTTTTTTTCCACTGCACATTCAGGGAGATTCTGTAGCAAAATGGCCATGTGGATTCTCAGCGGACCTGGTTGAAAATCCCACAGCATGTTTGTTTTTTCCATGCAGACTTTTTGTGCTTTGAATTGAGCTTTCAAAAACCTATTTGCATATATTATACTATGTTTTGCGTGTGCCCAGCTGTGATCCATTTGGCACAGGTCCTGCTCGTCTGGTCTCATGACTGCCTAAAGTTACACAGCTCATCAATCTTACTGATGTTTTTATAACGTTGTCACTGGGGATTCGTGAGATTACTCAGCAATCCCACGTCTTTCTAATGCGTAGGAGAGCAGGTCATGCATGCGCAGCTCTATAGTGGAGTAAGTGCCTTCTGCTTTTTTGAAAGTGTCATAACAGTGAGTGGAGAGAGACGTGCATACACGGCTGTGGTGTATTCAGAGGACGAGGTCCTATTCTTAAAGGGGTTGTCCGGGTTCAGAGCTGAACCCAAACATACCTTTCAATTCACCCAGGCAGCCCGCCTGAAAAGGGCATCGGAGCATCCTATGCTCCGATTCCCTCCTTTGCCCTGCGCTAATTAGCGCAGGGCAAAGGAATTTAGCCCAGTTCCGGTGACGTACCGGGCTCTGCCAGGCGGAGGCTTCCGCCCGGCAGTGAGCCCGGTGACCTCATCGGCGCTGATGGGTGGGCTTTAGCGCTGCCCTAGCCATTCAAACGGCTAGGGCAGCGCTAAAGCCGGCCCATTACGATCGGTGACGTCACCGAACTCACTGCCGGGCGGAAGCCTCCACCCGGCAGTGAATGTTTACAAACAAAAGTGCCCTTGCCCTGCGCGATCCAGCGCAGGGCAAGGGAGGGCATCGGAGCATGAGATGCTCCGATGCCCTGTTCAGGAGGGCTGCCGGAGTGAGAACCTGGGTATGTCCAGGTTCAGCTCTGAACCTGGACAACCCCTTTAATATATGAGCACCTACCCACATCTTTGGGACCTTTATGGCCTATCCTGCGGATTTGTGTTTAAAGAACTCCCGACAAAAATTTTATTCCATGTCCTGCTAGAAATGTACATGATGTAATCTGTAGTGAATGTCATTTTCTTACCAGTGTCTGAATTTTTGACTTCTATCATCCTGAAGTTTCTTATCTGTGTCATGTGACCAGCAATTAGACCCACCAACTCACACATAGACTTATGTGTGGACAGGAAGTCTAATTCTCTATGTATTCCTATGAGACTGAAAGTGAGGCTCCCATAGGAATGAATAGAGCAGTGACTGGCTTCCTGTCCTGGGTCAGTTGGAGGTCAGGGAGTTGGTCACATGACCCAGCTACAATAAGAAGAGAGGTTTTTACTCACAGAAACAGTCACTGATAAGAAAATGACAATCACTACAGATTATATCCTGCACCTTTCTAACAGGTCAGAGAATAAAACATTTTGCGGGCGTTCTTCTTTAAGTATCACTTTCTTTAGAATATTTTATTACTACAGGGGAGAAGCTATACTACTATGAGGAGCTTTTGTAAGAACAGGACTGTACACATTAGACCATATTTTCAGGTTTTTACAGATTTCTTTTTTACGCCACTTTGTACTAATGAATAACTTGATGTAATTTATCAGCAGCGTGTTTTGTATCAAACCCCTTAATGCTTCTTTATTGCAGGCGAACGAGCGTCTGGCATCTGGAGAAATCTCTCAGGACGAGTTCCTGGTCGTGGCTCATCAAATTCGACAACTCTTTCAGTACCAAGAAGAGAAACGCAGGTCCGGTGTTTGGGACAGCCCCACGGACGACGCCAAAGGTGGTGGCCGAAAGAAGCCGCTCCTCTCCAGTGCGGACTTGAATTATTACCAGCATAAAGCCAAGCTGAGAAGAACACATGTCCCGCATTTCATGGAACAAGGGTTCATGGATATTGACGATATGGATTTCGATGGAAGAGAAAGTGAACGTGATTTGATCCAAAGCCGCCTGTCACCAGGAATAAGACCTCACAGTGATGACCTCATCCATGATGGTCTCAGGAGACTGGATGAGCAGAAAGACCTTTCTATAGGTAGGTTTCCCTTTGTGAGAATTCCCATTGTCATTCTTCGCTATTGAGGTGGCTGTACACGTCAGAAGTCGGCCAAGCCCGCCATTTACTGTGGACTAGGTGTCTATCTGCTGTGTATGGGGGGGAGGGGGGTCTCCTGATGTCAGGGGAAAAATGCTGCCTCCAGAGCGTCCCGCCAAAAGGTGTATGGCCACTTAGCTTTTCATTTGACGTTTTATTTGTAATTTCCTTTTCTTTGTCCTCATATTGCATCTTTTCCCTCCATGAAAGGCTTAAGAGAAGACCAGTCATACAATGAACTATATCCCCACAAGAGATCCCGATATAACGAAACCGAGCCGAATTTTGTAGAAGATAAAGCACTCCTTGGGAAGGACAACCTGCTCCTTGGCCTGCGTGAGGAGAGAAGACCGCTGCTTGAGACCCCACCACTATTACCTGTCAGAGGAGATGGCCTTGGCGGTAAAGGTTTCGAAGATCCTACCAACGTGTTGAATGCAAGAACAGATTCTCCTGGAAGTCCTGCACTCTCTTTGAAGGCACATCAGGTCAGCGCGACCCCCTTTTTGAAAACGAATTAGTTGACGACCCAAGGTTTGAAAAATTGAGTGGGCAGCTGGTTAACCAACCCATGAGGTTTGAAGAACAGAATCTCCTTATTACTAATCCACCAATCGACAGCCAAAGGATGGATGTCCTACAAGGTCCACTCTTGGGTCCACAGAGATTTGAAGGACCTCAGAGTAGACATATGGGAGCTCCAATGTTTGATGGTACCCCTGGTCAACCAGGGGCACCGTTGCGGTTTGATGACATGCAACCATCAAGATTTGAAGGCGGGTTAGGTCCACAAAGGTTTGATAATGGATCCGGACCACAGAATTTTGATGGCAATCAAAGATTTGATGGTCCACAAAGGTTTGAAGGACCTCAGAGATTTGATGGTGGATTAGGACCTCAGAGATTTGATGGCCCTCCCAGACCATTACTACAACAGAGATTTGATGGTCCACAATGCACACCTATGAGGTTTGAGCAACCAATGCGATTTGACGCGGTGATTGGGCAACCTATGGGTTCAATGCCCTTTGATGGGCCACGTGGTCCAAGGTTTGACACCGGTCCAAGACCCAGGTTTGACGGGCCTCCTGGACCAAGATTTGACGGACCTTCTGGTCCTAGGTTTGATGGGCCACTCGGTCCAAGATTCGACGGCCCTCCAGGTGCAAGGTTTGATCCCGGTCCTCAAGCCTTGATGAGATTTGATGGACCAATGGGCCAGAACGTACCGAGATTTGAAAATCCACAAGTGCACAGATTTGAAAACCAGCCGCCTCACATGTCAAGGTATGATGTTATCCCAGGGCAGCCATGTCAGAGATTTGATGGTCCACCTGGACACCAGACACCACCAAGATTTGATGGACCAATGCAATTGCAGCCACGGTTTGATGGACTCATGCCTCAACGATTTGATGGTCCAAATCAGCAGCCACGGTTTGATGGGCCTGCCGTACACCCCGGACCACGGTTTGACAATGTAAATCAACAAAATGTTCCTCCCTTTGGACAGACTGTACAGTTTGATCAACAGAATATGTTTCCTGGGCAGTTTCAAAGACCCGATCAGAGGTTTGATATGCCGCAGGGCCCAGGCTTCCCTGGTCCAGCAGCCCCTGGAGTGCAGGCATTTCCTAACCAACTGCAAAGACCAGCTGGACCTTACTTTGATGATAAAAATCCACAAGGACCTGGATTTGGACACTTCAATATGCCTGTCGGAAATCTGCAGCCAAATCCACAGGTGAGTGAGCTTGGAGCAACCGCTTTACTGTCTTATATAGTATGTCTACCTGCATAACAAGGGGAATCAGCAGATGGAAAAGGGGGTGGCTTATGGAGAAATGTCATTGCTTGTGGCCAAATTTGGCCTTAAAGGGGTATTCCCATCTTAGACAATGGGGGCATTTCACTAGGATATAGTGTCTATATTGAGAACGGAACAGGGAGAGCTACGCCTGGAGGACCCCAGGGTTCCTGGGGTCCAGCCACCACCAGACGCAGCTTCCCGCTGTTCCCATAGAAGTGAAGGAATGTGCACTGCGCATGCGCGGCCACCGCTCCCATTCATTTCTATGTCGCCGACGGAAATAGCCAAGCCAGCACTCGGCTATTTTCGCCGGCCCCATAGAAATGAATGGAGGGCGGCTGCACATGCGCAGTGCACCCTCCTTTGCTTTGGGGGCTCCGTTCTCGATATAGGTGCGGGTCCCAGCGATATGCCTCCATTGTCTAGTTATGCTGTTTGCATTCACTGGGACTAGAGTAAGAAGGTGGAAGGGGATTACTAAGAGGAGTGTATCTCTTGAGGTTGCACCAGTTTAATTTTTGTGTAGCTTGTGCCTTATTCACCTCTGATCTAGATGTACACCAGTCCAGGTGAAGACATCTGAGAGAGTTTACCTGGCATTGAGAGAAATCACTGACCGTCCCATACTTGATGCTGCTAAGTTCAATTCTTCTATACGGGACCCACGTTCTGGCAAAAGCTCTTACACCGGTCATCCAGGATTAGAAAAACATGGCTGCTTTCTTCAAGAACAGCACCGCCCCTGTCCATGGGTTGCATGGGGTCTTGCAGCTCGGCTCCATTAGTCAGTGTGGAAGAGCTGCAATGCTGCATACAACTTGTGCTTTGGGGGGGCTGCTGTTTTTTATTTTTTGGAAGAAAGCAGGCGAGTTTTTCTAACACCCCTTAAAGTCTTGAACTGCTGTTCTATATTTGACCCATGCTTTACACTGCAGCCGTGGCCGCTGGACTACATTTAGCTTTTTGTGATGCTGCGAGCTCCTGCCTGACTGCTAACCCCTATTAATGTGTTTATTCACACATCCTTGGGGATCCAGTGGAGACCTACGCTACTATGGTCCGTGATGAAGTCAGTGGGTCTGTGAAAACCACTGCAGGGTGGCTGCTGTCCCTTCACTTCGGCGTTCCGTTCTTGACATAGGTGTAGGTCCCACCTCTGATGCACACGAGCGAGTTGATTGCAAGGAACCCGCAGCGTGCGTCGGGGAGCGGTCCGTTCTGGCCTCCGCTCCTCTGATGGGATCACACAGCGTTATACTGAATTTTAATGCTGTGAACCTGTAGAGTCCTTTTGGTTTGGGCTCCTTAAAATTAAAGATGTTATCCAAGACTATTAAATGTCCCCTATATACCTGGGCCCCTCACAATGAATATACTTACCTGACGCCGCGGCTGCTTCTCCCTGTGCGCGGATGAAAACATCCTGTATTGGGGGGGGTCAATGGTAGACAGGTGAAGCTAGGGAGGCTCGTCACTGCCTGCCATTGGCTGCTCCCCTCTGACACCAGATTTTCGTTCGCGCACAGGGAGAAGCGGCGGTGCAGGGAGCCAGGTAAGTGTATTTAGTGTGAGGGGCATTTAATAGTCTTGGATAACCCCTTTGAGTAGAGAATCCAAGGCAGTAGGCTTTCAATAGCCCTCAGCCACCACCTGACCCTTCTCAATCACGACCATCTAGTAAAAAAAGATAAAACGCAAACATTACAAGCGACCTCCAGTTAGTAAATTGCAGTTAGCTGTTCCAGACGGAGTAGGAGAAGGGCCGGATGTGAACCATGTGTGTTAATTACAGTTTACAGCGTCTTCGCTTGGGTGGTAAATTATAGGTTACACACGAAAATGTTTCCAATGGGCAGACAATTAGAGGCTAGTAAATGACAATTTGTGAGGGGAGTGCTTTGTTTTTAACTATTCCTATTCTTCAATCTTTTTGTAGTTTCAACCTATGGATGGTATGGGCCAGCCAGCACCTTTTACCCAAGAACCTCTGCCCTCAGGACAAATGCCTGGACTGTTCACATCCAACCAGCCAGGTAGGTTACCGAAATGTGGTTTCTTTTACTTTACAGTCGGCCATAAAGTCCGAGACTTAAAGGGAACCTGTCATCAACTTTATGCTGACCTCACTGAGGGCGGTATAAAGTAGTGACAGAAATGCTGATCTCAGCGGTGTCACTCAGGAGCTAAAAGTAAGTGGTTGCCGAGAACCAGCATCATAATCATTGCAGCCCAGGCCTTGAAAAGAGTCAAATCTACCGGAGAAGAGTCATGGTTATTCCTAATCTCCTGCTCTCCTCACCCATCTGCTGATGACTGGCAGTTCTCTCCTAGAGAGAAAGGGAGAAAACTAGGTAGAAGCCTGTCAGTCATCAGCAGGAGGGCGGGGAGAGCAGGAATTCATGAATAACCAGGACTCTTCTCAGGTGGTCGTGACTCTTTTCCAGGCCCAGTCTACAATGATCGTGATGTTGGTTCTCGGCTTAATTTTTACTTATAAATGACAGACCGCTGAAATCAACTCACCTGTCTCTACCTTATTCTGCTGTTAGTATGGGCAGCATAAAGGTGATGACAGGTTCCCTTTAAATGGTTACTCCCATCTGATAAAGTATTGTCATATATTGCTAGCATATGCCATTACTTTGATTGGTGAAGGTCTGACCTGGAATATAGGGGCCACAATGCTGTTTCTTATCTGTACAGCAGCCTCCCGGCCACCCCTGCAGTACAGATCCAGTCTAGAGAATGGCGCAGGTTATAGATCGGACAGCCATCTGGATGTGCAGGGAAGACTTGCAAGGGGGCAAAACCAGCACTGTAGGTCCCTTCATTCTCAGGGTCAGTGGGGTTACCAGATCATAAAGCCATGGTATATCCTAGCAATATGCCATCATGAATGTAACATGGGCAGAGACGTCACCAGACCTCCTCAGATCAACTCTGTTCAGATTCAGGTTGTTGCTTCTCTTTATTAATGTTCTAATGGGAATGTCGCCTGGTGGACCCTCCCTGACTTATAAGGGATCCGTCCGGTTCTGCCATGTGTCATGTTGACCATAAAAATAACGCACCATGCACCACTATTTTTTACCCTGTCATTTAATAAATGACAATCTATAACAGAGGCTCTTGATGTGTTCAGAACCCAATCGTTACGATCGTTACGTCCATGTTGCTGCTAATTAGTGTCTTTAATTACTGTATTTTTTATTTTTTTTGTCAGGGGCTGCATTTCCGAATCCAGAAAATCACTTGGGTCAGCTGGATGTTAATGAATTATTTTCCAAGCTGCTTTCCACGGGAATACTTAAAGCATCTCAGACGGAAACCACTTCCTCTCGTAAGTAAACCTGGATGAGATCTGCGGAGTCTTCCCGCTCACTCTCTGGTGTTTCACATAAGTCAGTGCCAGCTTTTGAGCCCTCGTGGCACGCCGGAGGGTTGACTTTGCCAAGGTTCCTAATCTGCTTTCTGTCAGACTCCACGTGGATGGGTCATACTATACTTCGTGCTCCGTTAAGTTTAGTAATTGTGCCCCTTACAGTCTCCGGTGCTCAACAATGTCCTATTATCATTGTTTTATAGAAGCAACTGAACCTTCTAGTCAGTCTACACATGAAGACGAAGAAGACGACCCTTCAGAGGATCAGGATGTTCCCGACCTCACTGGCTTTTCTATGGAAGATCTGAAACAGTGAGTAAAAGCTTCTCAAGTCCATGTCGTGTCCTAACCAATTGTTTTATGGTCCCAGTGCTTTTAAAATAAAAAGTGCTGCAACTTTGCAATAATTTTCTTAATCGAGCTTTAATTTAATTTGGTTTCTACAGCTCGTATGTAGATTCTACATCTCCAGGCGACACATTCTGTGCAGTGTAATTGTAGCGTTAGTCAGGGACAGTGGTCGGAGAGGAATAGGTCTGCAGGATTAGGATTGTTTGTTACCACAGAGCACAGTCTATGTAGGAGCTGTATGTGCGTTAAGAGAATTTGAAAGTGGTTTACTAAGGTGGGACGAAGCCTGTAAAAGGGTTCATCCATATAAAGTATTGCTCTCCAATGAGTAGGACACTTCACATGAAGTATTATTGTAATATACATTTTACTACTGATGACCTATCCTGCTACCTTCTCGCAGCTTACCAAGCACAGCGCCGTATGTTGTATAGTGGCCATGCTTGGTATTGCGCTCAGCCCTGTTCACTTGAATGGGGTTGAGCCGCTCCTTGGCCACGTGACCGATGTACGTGACGTCACTGGCCTAGGAAAATTTGAGAGAAGGTAGCGGCACTCGCAGGAGCGCCTTCTCAAACAGCTGATTGGTGGGGGTCCCGGGTGTCAGACCCCCACCGATCAGATACTGATGACCTATGTACATTACATACTTCTCTCCGGTAGCGCCCCCTGCTGTTTAGTCTCCCGTTCCACCTTCATTCAGAGGTGGACTGGCTTGTACAGTAGTTTTATCTCTCTTCCTCCCTCAGTGATCTGAGGAGCAGATGAAATAGCCTAGACACCTTCCATTCATTTGTCCCTACTTCTAAATTCCTAGACATATGTAGCTATCTCTCTCTAGACAGTGGAGAAGGACATTGGGGCGGCATTACATACCCTTCAAGTAGTGTGTAGTTTATGATCTTTCCTCTCTTGTCTTCCTTCAGTCGCCATGAGAGCATAATAACCCGTTTGTACACTGGCATCCAGTGCTACTCCTGTGGGATGAGGTTTACCAAATCTCAGACTGATATCTATGCCGACCACTTGGACTGGCATTACCGACAAAACCGAACCGAGAAGGATGTCAGCAGGAAAATAACCCACCGCAGATGGTACTACAGCCTGAAGGTAAGTCGCCAGTCTCTACTTCCCTTAGGAGTTATTTTTATAGCCGGGCTTTGCTTCGTGCGTATTGTCTGCAGATACACAAGGACTTGGTTCTCAGTGGGGAATCTCATGGTTTTTTTTTTTTTCCCCTCCTTTAGGATTGGATAGAATTTGAGGAAATTGCAGATTTGGAAGAAAGAGCTAAAAGTCAGTTCTTTGAAAAAGTCCATGAGGAGGTCATATTAAAAACTCAGGAGGCCGCCAAGGAGAAGGAATTTCAGAGCGTGCCAGCTGGGCCTGCCGGGGCAGATGAGGTAATGGATTCTCCTGATGATTCGGTTGTACCGGGGATTACAAAAACTGCAATTATTTTTCTTTCTTTCCCCGTAGATCTGCGACATTTGCAAAGAGCAGTTTGAACAGTATTGGGATGAGGAGGAGGAGGAGTGGCATCTGAAGAACGCCATGCGTGTCAATGAAAAGGTAAGAGACCAATGGTTGTAGGAGGCCTGTGTGCGGTCACTGTCTGTGCGCCCAGAAATAGGGGCTTACTGGATACTCCTAAACCAGCCTTGTGTAAGCTCTGCCAGTGACCGGGAGTTTTAATGGTTCCCTACTCCAGTCAGGCAGGGATAGACTATGCAGCCGCTCTTCTGTGTATTGCGGCATTATCTATTGATTTCTAAGTAAATGGCTATGGAGTGATCACGTGACTGCCGCACCAAACAGCTGATTGGTGGAGGTGCAGAGAGGAGTCTGAAACCACTGATCTGATGTTGATTGTCCTGTCGTTTTTATCTAACAACCCCTTTAAGGCCTTGTACTATTGATTCCCCTCTTCTGTATGCTGTTATACAAATGTCTGTATGGAATTAGAGATATAAGGGTATAATATGGGGTTCGCAAAGGGTTTGTTTTGAGTGAGGGGGAAGAGTAGGCAAAGCTGCTTCTTTTGTATTGGGGACCATCATCTAAGTCAGTGATGCTCAACCTGCGGCCCTCCAGCTGTTGTAAAACTACAACTCCCACCATGCCTGGCTGTAGACAGTCTGGCCATGCTGGGAGTTGTAGTTTTGCAACAACTTGAGGGCCACAGGTTGCGTATCCCTGGTCTAAAGCATCATGCACCCAGCTGTTGCCGTCATCACTGATGTGGACCCATTCACTTGAACGGATCCGCAATCTGGAAGGTACCATGCGGCACGGAAGCACTACAGAATACTTCCATGGGGTTTCTCTCTGTGCCTCCGCACCTCATAAAAAAAAAAAAAAATAGAACTGGTTCTATTTTTGTGGAAGGATCACAGATCCGCTCAAATTGAATGTGTCTGGATCCGTTGCGGCGGCCGCACAGATAGCGCCTGGGCATTGGGGGTCCGCAAACTGCATGGAACGGTCGAGCAACTGTTGTGTGCATGAGGCCGAATAGTGCTGGCATGTTTTATTACCTTAGTACTAATGAGTGTTTGCTTCTTTCTCAGATTTTCCATCCCTCTTGTTACGAAGATTATAAAAATGTAAGTACTCGAGAGACACTTCTTTATGCTGCTAAAACGTGCATTGAGTCTTGTAAGTAACTTGGTTTTTCAGTCACTTTCCATCCAACAGGAAAACGCCATAAAGGTAACTGGTAGTATTCCTGTGTAATAATGGCCCCAAATCTTTAGGGAAGGAGAACTCTGTCCTGACGCCATCTTTACAACGTTGCTGCTTTGTAGGCCTGCGTACTCACTTGTCCCTCCCTCTTCTTTCAGACGTCCTCCTTTTTAGACTGCTCGCCGTCCCCTAGTAAAACGCTCCTAGAAAACCCACTGAACGCCATGTTAAGGCTTGTCAAAGAGGAAGTGGCGGACACTTCCGACACCGCAGTCAGAGTAAAGGAGGAGCCCGACGCCGACGCCGTCACGCACTGTGCCCAGACCATACCTCTGTTAACGGAGATCAAACCAGAACCCGGCGATCCGGTTTAAATCTGCGCCTAGCACAGAGCTCCACGAAAGCGAAGAACCTCTTAACTGGGGCGGGGCCCCGGTTAACTATTTGGTTACTGAATACATTTTTGTATTTGATTTTTTTTTTTCTTATGCTGCCTGCACAGTTTCATGTGTGAAAAAAAAAAAAATTCTGTAAATGTGCGCAGATTATAAAATCTTATAAAAGAGAGGTATTGTATGATTTTCACCTGACTGTAAATTATAAATAAAAATATTTTTGCTATACATGGAGTGTAATGTTTATGCACACCATTCAGAGGTTCAACATACAGAAAGACTAATAAAAAAAACTGCTTTACATTTGGTTGGAAATGTAATTTTTGAAAACTTTTTTTCTTAGATGGGTATAAATGGAATGGCAACTTTTTTTTTTTTCCCTTTATGCGGAGTATTTAGGACGAGTGACTTTCCTGTGTTTGGTTTAGTGTAGCTTTATTTATGAATGGGGACAGGACGATGAATACCTGCACAGGTAACGAGGACATGAACGGCCTAATATAGAAGAATGAAAAAGCCACAAAGCGAGAAGCTTGTAGATACCAAGGCCATTTCTCCAACCCTACAGCCGCTTTTCTTTTTAGTGTTCACCTTTTTGAATGCTTTCAGTACAAATTAAATGTTAACATTGAATTACTAATAAACGTATAGAATGAAGTACGTGGTCTCATTGTGTTTATTCTGAAACGGGAGATAACCTACAAGGTGTTTTTATGATTTATGTGGGGCCACAGCAGCTCTGTGAAAGCGCAGGTTTCCTTAAAGGGGTTGTCTCTCACTTCACTAAGTGGCATTTAACATGTAGAGAAAGTTAATACAAGCCACTTACTAATGTATTGTGATTGTCCATATTACTTCCTTTGCTGGCTGGATTCATTTTTCCATCACGTTATACACTGCTTGTTTCCATGGTTACAGACCACCCTGCAATCCATCAGTGGTGGTCGTGCTTGCACACTAGGAAAAAGAGTCAGCCTCTCTGGTGGTCGGGACCATGGGAGCTCACATAGGCTGGTGCTTCTTCCTATGGTATGTAAGCATGACCACCACTGATGGATTACAGGGTGGTTGTAACCATGGAAACGAGCAGTGTATAATGTGATGGTAAAATGAATCCAGGAAGCAATATGGAGAATCACAATACATTAGTAAGTGCTTTGTATTAAAGGGGTTGTCCAGGTTCAGAGCTGAACCCGGACATACCTTTCAATTCACCCAGGCAGCCCGCCTGAACAGGGCATCGGAGCATCCTATGCTCCGATTGCCCTCCTTTGCCCTGCGCTAATTAGCGCAGGGCAAAGGAATTTAGCCCGGTTCCGGTGACGTACCGGGCTCTGCCAGGCGGAGGCTTCCGCCCAGCAGTGAGCCCGGTGACGTCATCGGCGCTGATGGGCGGGCTTTAGCGCTGCCCTAGCCATCAAACGGCTAGGGCAGCGCTAAAGCCGGCCCATTACGGCCGGTGACTTCACCGAACTCACTGCCGGGCGGAAGCCTCCGCCCGGCAGTGAATGTTTATAAACAAAAGAGCCCTTGCCCTACGCGATCCAGCGCAGGGCAAGGGAGGGCATCGGAGCATGAGATGCTCCGATGCCCTGTTCAGGAGGGCTGTGGGAGTCAAAACCTGGGTGTGTCCGGGTTCAGCTCTGAACCCGGACAACCCCTTTAACTTTCTCTACATGATAAATGCCCCTTACTGAAGTGAGAGGACCCCTTTAACAGATGGGGAGAGGAAATATGCAGCCGTAGACACCTTTTGACATGCATATGTGTTAGTGGTTAGTTTGAGTAAAACATTGCGCTAGGTTTGAGGTTGCACTCTTTCAGACCCCTGATATTTACTTTACGATCTGCTCCTAGTCTTAGACACTTCTCATGTGGATATGTCCTGCCTTGTAATCCATGCTGGATCTGTGTGTCCAGGATGCTGCTGTCCTCACTAGCTCTTGTTTCATTACAGCTTCATTTCTCCTTTACAACTCATGATGGATCTCTCTTCTCCATGATTCCCCACCTTCCTATTCTGCCTCACTCTGAACTTGTATATAGCCTATGTGATCTCCCCCCCCTGCACACTGCCTTGTGTATTAATTTCCATTCCATCTATAATCCTCTGTGAGCTGTCCTCCTTGGATGCTTTCTCCCCCTCCACCTTCTGATCACCTTGTCTCTGCTGTTATGTATAACATTAAGATAAAGAGAGCAGAGCTTCCATATTTGTCTGTTTCAGCAGCTAGATGAGTTTAGGAATTAAATGATTAAAACAAATTCACTGCAAAGTTGTCCATAGGTTTTAGTGGAACACTAACCCTAGAAATCTAAGTAATCTTGCCCCCAGTGGTTGCAAGGATCTGCTGCTTCCTCAGGTTTGGTGGGAGGGGTTTCAGGTTGCCCAGCCCTCTAAGTGAGGGTGTGTCCTCAGGACAGGCAATCATTATGATGAGGGTGGGGAGAAACACCCTACACTTCCACCAATCAGCAGTTCTGCATCAGCCCTGGTGCCAGCTCCATCTGTTGGACAAAGTTGGTTACTACAGCGCTGCTCCCCTTGAAGTGAATGGTTGCAGTGCTGCAGTAACAAGTTCTGTCCACTACACAGTGGGCAGGACTACTGTAGAACAGGTGATCGGCGGGGTGTTGGATCCGCAAAGATCAGACACTGATCGTCACTTGGAGAAGTTTAAACTAAATGATATAGCTTCACACTGTGAGAAGGTTCATTTTAAGATTGATGCAGTTAAGACTTCTAAACCTATTGTGTTTGAGGGTTTGTAAAAGCTTCCGAAGATGCAGGTCCAAAAAAATACCGCTTCCCAGCCACCAGTCCTGTTCACATGCAGTATCACCACAGTACTGCAGAAGTGAATGGCCTAGATTTGCTCCCCGGATCAGGTGACCTCCCCATTGAATTGCAGCACTCTCTGGTGTAAGAGACAGACTAGTGAGGGAAATATTTTTCAAGACCATTGACCAAGTATTTATGAAATTCTTAAAATTTTTGTAGAAATTACACTATAAAGAGCTTTTCCAAAGTTCAACCAAATCCCTTTAATGTCTGTTGTGAATATATAAACAGCAAGATGGCTGCCAGTGCTGCACCTGTCCATGGGTTGTGTCTGGTTTAGCACCAGCTAAATTTTCAGCCACCCTGTTGCCGTTTGATGTGAATTACCCCTAAATAAGCTTGGGTTCATCAAGTCTACAGCTGATGTTGGGGGCCCATGTTGCAGGTCACCCCAGTGTAAGACCACTGGACCGGTACCAAATCTGCATGATCCAGACTCTAATCGACATTGACCGATCTAATTAGCTGCTGGAGTTTAATTTACCCAGATTCTCCCCCTCCATTTTTAATGTGACAGAACACATCCTCCATGATGCCTGTAGGGTGCTAACCCAAAGACAAGTTCCTGTTTCCGTCTGGGGTCACGGCAGGGTGATAACATGAAGACAGGTTCCTGTAGGGAAGGAAGTACAGGGGTGATACCGCAAAGACAAGTTCCTGTAGGGAAGGATGTACAGGGGTGATACCGCAAAGACAAGTTCCTGTAGGGAAGGATGTACAGGGGTGACACCGCGAAGACAAGTTCCTGTAGGGAAGGATGTACAGGGGTGACACCGCGAAGACAAGTTCCTGTAGGGAAGGATGTACAGGGGTGACACCGCAAAGACAAGTTCCTGTAGGGAAGGATGTACAGGGGTGATAACGCGAAGACAAGTTCCTGTAGGGAAGGATGTACAAGGGTGATAACACGAAGACAAGTTCCTGTAGGGAAGGATGTACAGGGGTGATAACACGAAGATAAGTTCCTGTATTACTCTGGATTCACTGGAGGATGTACAGCAGGGTGATAAGATTAAGACAAGTCCCTCTATGGAAGGAGGAACAGGGGTGATAAGATTAAGACAAGTTCCAGTATCCTACTGGGGTCACTCAAGGATGTACAGCAGGGTGATAACATGAACACAAGTTCCTGTATTACTTGGGACACTGGAGGATTACAGGGGTGATAACATGAAGACAAGTTCCTGTATTGCTCTGGGATCACTAGAATATGTACAGCAGGGTGATAAAATGAAGACAAGTTCCTGTATTACTCTGGGTTCATTGGAGGATGTACAGCAGGGTGATAACATGAGGACAAGTCCCTGTATAGAAGGATGTACAGGGGTGATAACATGAAGACAAGTTCCTGTATCCTACTGGGGGTCACTCGAGGATGTACAGCAGGGTGATAACACGAAGACGAGTTCCTGTATTACTCGGGACACTGCAGGATTACAGGGGTGATAACATGAAGACAAGTATGCCTAAAGGGTCACTGGAGGATGTATGGTGGGGTAACAACATGAAGACAAGTTCCTGTATCCCACTGGGGCACTGGAGGATGCACAGTGGGGTGATAACACGACCGCTACAGCTTCAGGACAGCAGTGGCGGGGCTGCAGGGATCGGCAAGAACCAAATATTTTTTAAAACCTCTTTCCAACTGTGTGGAAATAAAGTTATTCCCCGGAAAGCTTTGGATCAGAGCCCATAGAACTACAGACCCCACTGTCCACATGGCCAGCCACAGGGTTCAGAGGGCCCCCATAATAGAGCCCTTCAGTGTCCTTATAACACAGGGCCACCATAATATAGCCCCTCAATGTCCTTATAACACAGGGCCCCCATAATAGAGCCCTTCCATGTCCTAATAACACTGGGCCCCCATAATAGAGCCCTTCAGTGTCCTTATAACACAGGGCCCCCATAATATAGCCCCTCAGTGTCCTAATAACACAGGGCCCCCATAATAGAGCCCCTCAGTGTCCTTATAACACAGGGCCCCCATAATAGAGCCCTTCCGTGTCCTTATAACACAAGGCCCCCATAATAGAGCCCCTCAGTGTCCTTATAACACAGGGCCCCCATAATATAGCCCTTCACTGTCCTTATAACACAGGGCCCCCATAATATAGCCCCTCAGTGTCCTTATAACACAGGGCCCCCATAATATAGCCCTTCAGTGTCCTTATAACACAGGGTCTCCATAATACAGCCCTTCAGTGTCCTTATAACGCAGGGCCCCCATAATATAGCCCCTCAGTGTCCTTATAACACAGGGACCCCCATAATATAGCCCTTCAGTGTCCTTATAACACAGGGCCCCCATAATACAGCCCTTCAGTGTCCTTATAACACAGGGCCCCCATAATAGAGCCCTTCAGTGTCCTTATAACAGAGGGCCTCCATAATAGAGCCCTTCAGTGTCCTTATAACACAGGGCCCCCATAATAGAGCCCTTCAGTGTCCTTATAACACAGGGCCCCCATAATAGAGCCCTTCAGTGTCCGTATAACGCAGGGCCCCCATAATAGAGCCCTTCGGTTTCCTCACAATAACACCAGACATAGACTTTTCAGAAAAGTCCTGACCACAGGGTCCACATAACCGTTAGCCCACATAAGAAAAACGGCGCTCCCTATAGCCTCAAAATGGAATATTCCTCCGACTTCCAACACGCCGTCTAAACTACAAGTCCCAGCATTCCCTGCAGTAGTAAAGGCACTAATGGCTTATCTTTGTGCACAGACAGCGGCACGTCTACACTCCGTGCTCCCGGCACTGGCCATGGATAGAATTTACCCCCTGTTATCAAGGACGAGACAGATTGGAAGCCTCCACTGCGGTGTCAGTTTAGAAAATGGCTTCTTCCCGTCCGCTTATATGTCTCGGCGGAAATGACGTAAAACGTACATGGTTTCCATGGGAACCCTCGTCGCGTCCCGGAAGTTGCCGCTAAAATCGCATATTTACTAAATCGCCAGAAGCTGAATTATGCCGGCGGTATCTGGAGAAGGTGAGAGTCAGGCGGCGTCGACCACAAGTCCCAGCATGCCGATTGGTCATGGGCGTTGCTCCCCCATCACTGCAATTGGGTTTAACCCCTTATTGACCAGGTTCTTCTTGCCCCTTTTAGCGATTTTTTTTTAATTTTTTTGCTGTATAGGCTGCCTGATTACATTCCATAATGTTTTTAAAGATGGCTGGGGCTTTACTTTTATTTTTTTTTTCTACTCCTTTAGGGCACTTACACGACCGTATGTATTTTACGGATCCGCAAAATATGGATGACGTTGTGTGACGTCCATTTATTTTTTTTTGTGTGGATCCATTGACTTCAAGGGGTCATTGGAGTTCGCATTTGCAGACAAGAGTAGGACATGTTCTGTATTGTGGAACGGACATAAGGATGCGGAAAGCACACGGAAGACATCTGTGCACTCACTGCATCCGTATGTCCGTTTTGCAAAAATTTAGTACATGTCCTATTTTTGACCGGAAGCAGCACAGACATCATCCTTATTTTGCGAATCCATGTTTTTCCGACTGCAAAATACATACAGTAATGTGAATGCACTATTTGTAGATTGCATAAAGTGAGGGCCCCCACCCCTATATGCTTAAAAGGGGTTTTCCAGTTATTTCATGTTATGCCCTACACAGTATAGAGAATAACTAGAAGACCAGTGGGGGTCCTACTGCTGAGAACGACACCTATTTACAAGAATGGGGGCTCCGCACACCACAGGGCCCCCAGAATGAACGGAGAAGCAGATCAAACGTGTACTACCGCTTCATTCATGTATTTGGGACTGCCGGAGATAGCCGAGTACAGCTATATACTGTATACAGGTGTGTTGCCAGAATGAGACCTTATCACCTATCCACAGGACAGATGATAGCACACCTACCAGTCATCCCGGATCCAGCAGGACAGTCCTGGATTTCCAGTATGTCCCTCTTTCAACTCTATGTGTGTCCTAAGCATGCAGCTGATAGCAAAGGTTAAGAAGGGAGCAGTCGGTCAGCCTCCTACTTCACCTTTCAGCTGCCGGCGCTCTCCCCGCAGCAGACTCGATGCCTTGAAGTCATTGCTCCTGGAAAGAACAGAGGCCGAGGATCATTCCACAGTCGGGGTATCAGACTGTGCGCTTTTCAACTCAGCGCGACTACTGCTGGGGAGAGCAGGATGGTCTTTGCTCATCCGGGGAACATTACTGCAAAATGGGGCATAACTACTATGTGGGAGCACTAAGGAGACATAACTACTGTGTGGGAGCACTAAGGAGACATAACTACTGTGTGGGGACACTAAGGAGACAACTACTGTGTGGGGGCACTAAGGAGACATAACTACTATGTGGGGAACTAAGGGGATATAACTACTGGGTGACGCCACTGAGGGGGCATAACTACTGTGTTGGGGCACTAAGGGGACATAACTACTGTGTGGGGGCTCTGTGGGGGCATAACTACTGTGTGGGGGCACTAAAGAGACCTAACTACTGTGTCGGGCGCCCTAAGGGGACATAACTACTGTGTGGGGGCACTAAGGGGACATAACTACTGTGTGGGGGCACTAAGGAGACATAACTACTGTGTGGGGGTAATAAAGGGGAATAATTACTGTGGGGGGCACTAAGGGGACATAACTACTGTGTGGGGGTAATAAAGGAGACATAACTACTGTGTGGGGTAATAAAGGAGACATAACTACTGTGGGGGGGTAATAAAGGAGACATAACTACTGTGTGGGGGCACTAAGGAGACATAACTACTGTGTGGGGGTAATAAAGGGGAATAATTACTGTGGGGGAGACTAAGGAGACATAACTACTGTGTGTGGGCATATGAGGGCATTGCCTATGAGGGCATAACTACTGTGTGGGGGGCAATAAGGGGAATAATTTCTGTGTGGACCACTAAGGGGGCTGGGTGGAATTGGGCGTGTATAGGTAGACAGTGGGCGGAGTTAGAGGCGTGGCTTCATGACAAGGCTTTTCACAAATGTGTCGTATCACGAGGGGTCTGGCTGCTGAGACCCCCCCACAATCAGTGGTCCCGTGTCCCTGGTATGAATGGAGCGGCAGCTCGAGCCTGTGCCCTGCTTCTCCCGTTCAGACAGCCGAGCACTGGTTTATTTCCCTCAGTCAATGACTGGAGCATAGCGCGCATGCCCGCCCTCCGCTCCACCCACTTACCGCCATCAATAGAGTAAAATCGCCAGAAGCACAGAGAAGGGGATAAAATAGAATAAATAATAATATAATACAGAGCACCCATCAGCCGATCCCACCATAAACCACCAACTAGAAAAGTCCAGCACACAACACATGGGCGGCCATATTTCAAGTGCTTGTCCTGAGTGCTATCCATTTCCCACATACAGTATGGATGACAGGGGCCCCCCACAATCACTAGAAAGTAGGTCACGCCCCCTGTATCTAGTCACCCCGACAACCGCTGTATGGAGGGGTTGACATAAGGCGGATCGCGGATGCACACATCTGCTCCGTCCAAACTGTATGGAATTGGCTGAAACATCCGCGCCCTGTCCCAGTCCTTGAGGGGTCCCAGCGGAGGGGCCCCCACTGATCACGCATTCATCTGATAAATGTATAAAAAGTTTTATCTCCAAGATATTGACCCCTGTGTATTCTGTGCCTGGACGCTACAGCCGCGCAGCAGAAGAGGCGAGAGCGCAGCAGCAACAGCATCCACGAGGCGGTGAGGTGCGGGCATGTTGAAGAACTGGCGGCGCTGGTGAAGAGCGGGAGCAGCGTGAACGACGTGGATCCGGTCCATAGGTTTACACCGCTGCACTGGGCCGCACACTGCGGCAGTCTGGAGGTGACTTACAACTTGCAAATACAATGAGGGCGATTTATTAAATTTGGGGCGTCCTTACATCAGAATCGACGCCTGCAGTTTTCTGTAGAATTTATGACAGTTTTTGGCAAAAGTAAACCCGTCAGTCCACTGGAGGCTCCTCCCCCTGTACAAAGCCACACCCACTTTTGAAAAGTCGTGAGGGGCAAGAAAAATCGCATATAGGACGACCATAAAAGTCGCGTAAAACCCCGACTGAACACTAAAGTGGGAGTGGTCAAACTGCTGGAGACCTTAAGGGCTGGAAAGATCAGTTCAGGACTAACATTTTAGTAGACACCCCCGCTGGTAAATTTTGGGGCTCTGTCTAAAATATTAATATTCCCATCTTAAAGGGGTTGTCCCATTAAGACACCTTAACCCCTAGCCACCGGTGACCCCGCAGTCAGATTCTCCCCTAACCCTTTAAGGTGTATACTATGTTAATATGGAATTCCATATATAAGTATGCAGTAAGCTCAGAAGCTCCCTCTAGTGGTGGCCGGAGGCAGAGTTTTTTGTAACTTTCTGCCTCTGCAGGGGATTGAGAGCTCGGTACCAAGAATAAGAAACTGCAACCATTATAAAGATATAAAGAAAAATTAATCAGCACAGAATTTGTACAGCACTTTTGATTTTATAGGGCCCACATTCCCTTTCTGTCATCTTGCAGTGTCTTCATTGGCTGTTATGGCATGGAGCTGACATCACCGACGTTACTACCAGAGGATGGACGGCAGCTCACTTAGCTGCAATAAAAGGCCAAGACGCCTGCATGCAGGTACACAAGTAATTCAGTGGTGTAAATCATATAACACAATTTTACAGTTCCAGCCGGGGGATTCACACCTTCCTTTTTCTTTACTACAGGCCTTGATACTCAGTGGAGCAGACTTGTCAGCTAAAGACGACCGGCGGTGCACTGCTGCACACCTGGCCGCGTCCCATGGACACTCATTCACTCTACAGAGCATTCTGCGCAGTGGAGTGGTGAGCACGGTGTAATATACCCATTATGTGTTACACTGATAAGTGAGTGTCGGGTTGTAGCATTCCATATGTGTTATGTTTATTACAGGATACAAGCAGCCCTGATATAAATGGCTGGACACCAGTTCATTACGCTGCATTTCATGGTCGACTTGGCTGTTTACAGCTTCTTGTGAGGTGGGGGGCTACTGTAGAAGAAATCGATCACAATGGAAACTCGCCAGGTATTTGTGCTATGAGATTTATAATTAGAGTATAATACTGCCATCTATGTACAAGAATATAACTACTATAATACTGCTCCTATGTACAAAAATATAACTACTATAATAGTGCTTCCTATGTACAAGAATATAACTACTATAATACTGCTCCTATGTACAAGAATATAACTACTATAATACTGCTCCTATGTACAAGAATATAACTACTATAATACTGCTTCCTATGTACAAGAATATAACTACTATAATACTGCTCCTATGTACAAGAATATAACTACTATAATACTGCTTCCTATGTACAAGAATATAACTACTATAATACTGCTCCTATGTACAAGAATATAACTACTATAATACTGCTTCATATGTACAAGACTATAACTACTATAATACTGCCTCCTATGTTCAAGAATATAACTACTATAATACTGCCTCCTATGTACAAGAATATAACTACTATAATAGTGCCTCCTATGTACAAGAATATAACTACTATAATAGTGCTTCCTATGTACAAGAACATAACTACTATAATACTGCTCCTATGTACAAGAATATAACTACTATAATACTGCTCCTATGTACAAGAATATAACTACTATAATACTGCTCCTATGTACAAGAATATAACTACTATAATACTGTTCCTATGTACAAGAATATAACTACTATAATACTGCTCCTATGTACAAGAATATAACTACTATAATACTGCTTCCTATGTACAAGACTATAACTACTATAATACTGCCTCCTATGTACAAGAATATAACTACTATAATACTGCTCCTATGTACAAGAATATAACTGCTATAATACTGCTCCTATGTACAAGAATATAACTACTATAATACTGCTCCTATGTACAAGAATATAACTACTATAAATACTGCTCCTATGTACAAGAATATAACTGTTATATAATACTGCTCCTAATGTACAAGAAATATAACTACTATACTGCTATCTATGTTACAAAATGTAACTGCTATAATACTGCTCCTATGTACAAGAATGTAACTGCTATAATACTGCTCCTATGTACAAGAATGTAACTGCTATAATACTGCCTCCTATGTACAATAAATATAACTACTATAATACTGCTCCTTTGTACAAGAAATATATCTACTATAATACTCTCCTATGTACAAGAATATAACTACTATAACACTGCTCCTATGTACAAGAATGTAACTACTATAATACTGCTCCAATTGTACAAGAAATAAACTACTATAATACTGCTCCTATGTACAAGAATATAACTACTATAATACTACCTCCTATGTCAAGAATATAACTACTATAATACTGCTCCTATGTACAAATATAACTACTATAATACTGCCCTATGTACAAAGAATATAACTACTATAATACTGCCTTCCTATGTACAAGAATATAACTATTATAATACTGCTCTATGTACAAGAATATAACTACTATAATACTGCTCCTATGTACAAGAATATAACTATTATAATACTGCTCCTATGTACAAGAATATAACTACTATAATACTGCTCCTATGTACAAAGAATATAACTACTATAATACTGCCCTCCTATGTACAAGAATATAATATTATAATACTACCTAACTATGTAGAATAATATAACTGCTATAATACTGGCTCCTATGTTACAAGAATATAACTACTATAATACTGCTCCTATGTACAAGAATATAAACTACTATAAACTGCTCCTATGTACAAGAATATAACTACTATAATACTGCTCCTATGTACAAGAATATAACTATTATAATACTACCTACTATGTAGAAATAATATAACTGCTATAATTACTGCTCCTATGTACAAGAATATAACTACTATAATACTGCTCCTATGTACAAGAATATAACTACTATAATACTGCTCCTATGTACAAGAATATAACTACTATAATACTGCTCCTATGTACAAGAATGTAACTACTATAATACTGCTACTATGTACAATAATATAACTACTATATACTGCCTCCTATGTACAAGAATATAACTATATACTCTTATATACTATAACTACTATAATGCTGCTCCTATGTACAAGAATATAACTACTATAATACTGCTCCTATGTACAAGATATAACTACTATAATACTGCGTCCTATGTACAAGAATATAACTACTAGGGCGTGGCCTGCGAACGAGGAAGATGGCCGCTTGATCTTCCACCTCCTCGTGT
>ONZH01014592.1:0-21167 GCA_900303285.1 Rhinella marina
GCACTAGTGAGTTCAGGGTTCAAGTTACTTACACTATCGTGTTGGAGAGGGGTTACATTGGAAAAGGTGTCTTTAAGATCACCCATAACCATATTATAGAAACTTTCTATATGCGAGCCCCTACTCTCCAAGGGATAAAAGGTGGACTTATTTTGTATCTGGGGGTGAATGTGGTTTATTGATCTAGTAGGGTCGGGTATAGGGTTACCAGGTTCATCATTAATGGGCTCTTGTGTATTGGTATCCCTTTTTCCACCTGGATCTATTCCTTGGTTTAGTTCTTTTTATAATGAAATGTCATTACAAGGTTAATTTTCTAACAAATTGGTTTAGACCGACGAATAACTCAAAGAGGTCCGGTTGGTTAGTGGGGCAGAACGACAAACCCCTACTTAATAAATTTATTTATTTTTGGTTACGGATATATTGGGATAAATTAAAAATCCCCTTTTCGTTTAGTTTTTCATTATTATTGGTATTTGTTTTGGAGGTTTGAGTTTTGAATTTTTGTTTGAGGGTGCTTTTGTTTCGGCCTCCTCTGCAGCCTCTCTGTCTCGATTTCCTCTTTTTCTTCTTACACTCTGGATTGGGGTATAAAAGTGTGTTATCTTCAGTGATTGAGCTGATTTTATGGTGGTGTCTGGTAGTTGGGATAACTTCTGAGTTTGTTCTCGTTTGATATATTCCGGTTTTTGAAGAATCAGACTTAAATCCTGGACACTCGATAGGGTTAACCTTGGTGGTGGAGGGGTGAGCGGTGATAGATGTTCTAAAAAAGGGTTCTCCATCTATACAACACCAACCACTTCCAAGCTAATTAGGCATCAAAAGTGTACACAAGAAGAGTCGCCTTATAATCAACCCCCAGAAATTTTAAACCTATTAAACACAAATGATCCCTCCAACAAGGATTCATCTCTTGTGAATGACGTACGGGTAATTCCCCATGACAGTCCTGAACAGAACCCAACACAATTCAATATCACCACCCACTCCATATCCTCAACTGGTTCAGATCATTTTTTAGCCCTCCCTTCCAATTAAACAGAGAGCCCTTTTTTAGAACATCTATCACCGCTCACTGTGACGCAACATCTCACCCCTCCACCACCAAGCTTAACCCTATCGAGTGTCCAGGATTTAAGTCTGATTCTTTAAACACCAGAATAAATCAAACGAGAACAAACTCAGAAGTTATCCCAACTACCAGACACCACCATAAAATCCGATGAATCACTGAAGATAACACACTTTTATACCCCAATCCAGAGTGTAAGAAAAAAAAGAGGAGATCGAGACGGAGAGGCTGCAGAGGAGGCCGAAACAAAAGCATCCTCACACAAAATGTCAAAACTCAAACCTCCGAAACAAATAGCAATAATAATGAAAAACTAAAAGAAAAGGGGATTTTTAATTTATCCCAATATATTCTTAATCAAAAAGAAATAGATTTAGTAAGTAGGGGTTTGTCATTCTACCCCACTAACCAACCGGACCTCTTTGAGTTATTCGTCGGTCTAAACCAATTTGTTAGAAAATTAACCTTGTAACGACATTTCACTACAGTGCCTTGCAAAAGTATTCGGCCCCCTGGAACCTTTTTAACCTTTTGCCACATTTCAGGCTTCAAACAAAAAGATATAACATTTTACATTTTTGGTGAAGAATCAACAACAAGTGGGTCACAGTTGTGAAGTGGAACAAAATTTATTGGATCATTTAAACTTTTTTTGTAATAATAAAACTGAAAAGTTGGGCGTGCAAAATTATTCGGCCCATTTACTTTCAGTTCAGAAAACTCACTCCAGAACTTCATTGAGGATCTCTGAATGATCCAATGTTGTCCTAAATGACTGATGAAGATAAATAGAATCCACCTGTGTGTAATCAAGTCTCCGTATAAATGCACCTGCTCTGTGATAGTCTCAGGGTTCTGATTAAAGCACAGAGAGCATCATCAAGACCAAGGAACACACCAGGCAGGTCCGTGATACTGTTGTGGAGAAGTTTAAAGCTGGATTTGGATACCAAAAGATTCTCAAGCTTTAAACATCCCAAGGAGCACTGTGCAAGCGATCATATTGAAATGGAAGGAGTATCAGACCACTGCAAATATACCTAGACCCAGAGGTCCCTCTAAACTTTCATCTCAAACAAGGAGAAGACTGATCAGAGATGCAGCCAAGAGGCCCATGATCACTCTGGATGAACTGCAGAGATCTACAGCTGAGGTGGGAGAGTCTGTCCATAGGACAACAATCAGTCGAACACTTCACAAATCTGGCCTTTATGGAAGAGTGGCAAGAAGAAAGCCATTTCTCAAAGATATCCATAAAAAGTCTCGTTTACAGTTTGCCACAAGCCACCTGGGAGACACACCAAACAGGTGGAAGAAGGTGCTCTGGTCAGATGAAACCAAAATCCAACTTTTTGGAAACAATGCAAAACGATATGTTTGGCGTAAAAGCAACACAGCTCATCACCCTGAACACACCATCCCCACTGTCAAACATGGTGGTGGCAGCATCATGGTTTGGGCCTGCTTTTCATCAGCAGGGACAGGGAAGATGGTTAAAAATGATGGCAAGATGGATGGAGCCAAATACAGGACCATTCTAGATAAAAAATCCTGTTGGAGTCTGCAAAAGACCTGAGACTAGGACGGAGATTTATCTTCCAACAAGACAATGATCCCAAACATAAAGCAAAATCTACAATGGAATGGTTCAAAAATAAACTTATCCAGGTCTTAGAATGGCCAAGTCAAAGCCCAGACCTGAATCCAATTGAGAATATGTGGAAAGAGCTGAAAACTGCTGTTCACAAACGCTCTCCATCCAACCTCAAATAGCTTGTGCTGTTTTGCAAGGAAGAATGGGCAAGAATTTCAGTCTCTAGATGTGCAAAACTTATAGAGACATACCCCAAGTGACTTGCAGCTGTAATCGCAGCAAACGGTGGCGCAACAAAGTATTAATGCAAGGGGGCCAAATAATTTTATTATTTCAAAAAAAGTTTAAATGATCCAATACATTTCGTTCCACTTCACAATTGTGACCTACTTTGTTGTTGATTCTTCACCAAAAAATTTAAAATGTTATATCTTTTTGTTTGAAGCCTGAAATGTCGCAAAAGGTTGAAAAGTTCCAGGGGGCCGAATACTTTCGCAAGGCACTGTATAAAAGAACTAAACCAATGAATAGATCCGGGTGGAAAAAGGGACACCAATACACAAGAGCACATTAATAATGAACCTGGTAACCCTATACCCGACCCTACTATCAATAAACCCCATTCACCCCCAGATACAAAATAAGTCCACCTTTTATCCCTTGGAGAGTAGGGGCTCGCATATAGAAAGTTTCTATACTATGGTTATGGGTGATCTTAAAGACACCTTTTCCAATGCAACCCCTCTCCAACACGATAGTGTAATTAACTTGAACCCTGAACTCACTAGTGCTCTAAGATGTCTAAAGAACAATAAAGATATCGTGATTAAGAGCGCCGATAAAGGGGCTCATCCTACTACAGCCCGTTTTTATTTTCTTCTGAAAATACTTAAATCATTAATCAATCTCCCTGGTAGACCAATTATTTCCGGTATCGGTTCACTTACAACTAACCTTTCAGAGTACGTCAACCATTTGTTACAACGTTATGTCCAGACACTACCTTCCTATCTCCGCGATTCAACACGTCTCATTAACTCTCTAGAAACCATCCAATGGAAAAATGAGTACACATGAGTCACTCTTGATGTAACATCATTATACAGTAACATAATTCATTCCCTTGGTATCGATGCTGTCAAAAAGTTCTTGGACGCCGACCCTTTAATGCCTCAAATGCAGAGAGATTTTGTGTTGAAATCTACACAATTTATTTTATCTCATAACTACTTCTTATTTAAAGACAATATTTATATCCAAGTAAAAGGCACAGCGATGGGCACCAAATTTGCCCCATCTTATGCCAATCTTGTCATGGGGGTTTTTGAAAATCAAATGAGGTTTTTACAAGATCCTAATGTGGAGTTCTACAGAAGATCTAGAGATGATATTATCTTAATGTGGCAAGGGAGCACATTAGAACTCAAATCATTTGTCGAAGTAGTTAATAACAACGTATTGAACCTAAATTTGACATTGGAATACCACCCCACAGAAATAGTATTCTTGGACCTACATCTAAGTTGTACTAAGGGGCGGATCTGTACAAAAATACATTTCAAGACGGTGGATGCGAACAGTTATTTAGACTTTAGGAGTTGTCACCATCATAAATGGAAGACCAACATTCCATTTAGTCAGATGAAAAAAATCCATAGGAACTGTTCGGATGACACCGTCTTGAAACAACAGATCAAGGTTTTAAAAACCAGATTCTTAGAAAAAGGTTAGCCCCCCACAACTCATAAAATAATCAACAAATAGAGTTCTACGAGAAAGTCAAAAAGAAAGTTTAATAGATAGGCAATAGAAAATACCCTTAACTCAACGACCTCCCATAAGTCTCATCACATGCTACAATGTGAAACATAATACAATTAAAAGAATTCTGGCAAAACATTAGTCGGCCCTGTTAAAGGATCCTATTTTGGGCCAGAATATCCCCAAAAAAAAACAATCTCATTTTTCGGAGAGCGAAAACCCTAAAAAACATTTTAGCGCCATCTTGTCCCAAACTAATACAAAAAAAATCTGAAAATAACCAGCTAATTAAGAAACCAAAGACAGGCGCCTTCAGGTGTGGGAGTACAAGGTGTAAGTGTTGTTTGATGATAGAACACGAAACAACAGAATTACAACTTCCATCTCATAAAAACTAACTATTCATCTACAACATGAAATGAACTGTGGGAGCACTAATGTAATATACCTTTTGAAATGCCTGTGCAATTTATATTATGTAGGTCGCACATAATGAGCGACCACCGTTCTAATATAAAGCGAAAAATAGCGACCCATAGTGTATCACGGCATTTCTCATTGGTACACAATGGAGATCCAACAAAATTGCGAGTAATTCCGCTTGAACAAGTATCTTTTTCTTTCCAACAACTCTACAGAAAAGAAATGTACTGGATCTATAAATTAAATACCCTCACACCCTATGGTTTAAATGAATCCCTGGAATATGTAAATTATTAAAAAAAAAAAAAAAAAATTCTCTCCTTCCAGTGGACGTATGTTTTTTATCCTTAGGTTTTGTGTTCTCCAATTAATTCTCTTTTCTCCAGAATTCATGTTGCTATTATCTTTTATGTCATTGTTCATAGGTATTTTTTTGAGTGCATCTCTCGTGCGTACAGTCTGTAAGGGCTGAGATGTCCTATATTTTAATATTTCTATTTTATATATAAGTGGGACATATATATATATATATATATGTACTTTTTTAACATCTGCTATCTTTGCTTTTATATTTTAGGTATTATACCTACATTTTTTTATGTGTTTTAATGCAAACTAAGTGATATATAAGAGCTCCTGGTGGGAGTGATTACACTAGCAGCGATATATGCCCTCTAAAATAACTATACTATTTAATCGATGTGAATATCACACATTTTTTGCTTCACTCTTGCATATGTCCTCACGTGGTGCCTCCACGTAGTGTCCCTATTAGCTGCCGGCACTTATTACTACCTATTACTTAAGAAGAATCACTTACTCTCTTTAATACTAAAAATCTCACTCTTTTTACTCCGCTAGCGCTTCCCCTTTTTTCTATTCTTTGGAAATATTACTTCTTTAAGACTAGATTAATCCTCGCATTTTTTGTTTCTTTTTGCTATAATCCACCCACAGGAGGAGTCAACATAGTGGCCCCTTCACAGTGTGGGGAGGGTGGAAAACAGCATCAGGAGTCAACATAGTGGCCCAGTCACAGAGTGGTGAGGGTGGCAACATCATGAGGAGTCAACACAGTGGCCCAGTGACAGAGTGGTGAAGTGGGGGGCAAAAGCAGTGGCAGTAGGAGCACATGGCAGCAGGTATGTGGCAGCATCAGAATGGTGTCTGAAGCACGTGGCCAGATGTAACAGGCCATTTTTCACAATTTTCTGGTGTGGCTCCCAGAATGATCTAGTCTGATGTATCAGGCACTGGCATGTGGAAATCCTGGCTGATGCATAACTGATTTATCTTTACAGAGGATAGTCTCCCAACATTTTGTGTTGAAAGGCCAGTTCTCTTTTGGGTAACTATGCCCAACCGCTGCACTAAACACCTGCTCTGATGCCACACTACTGGCCGGGCAGGAAAGCTTGCCCAGAGCAAACTCGGCCAGTTGCGGCCACAAATCAAGTTTGGCTGCCCATTAGTCCAGGGGATCTTTGAGGTGAGGTGGCAGGGTGCACTCCAAGTATGACACCACCTACTGGAGTTAAGGTTCTGCTCCATGTCCTACTGCTGGCTGGTTTCTTCAGTAGGCGGGCGAGACTGAAGGCTTCAGTTTCTGCTGATGGAGCTGGTGCTGCTCCTGCCCTCCTCCCATCCCCCTCCTTGGGAGACACTATTCTGCTTTAGCAGATTAAGGAGGGAGTGTTTTACAGTGTAAGAGTGCCTGAAGTGCATGCACAGTTTCCTAGCCATTTTCAAAATGTCTTGCAGTTGGGTGGAGGAATTCAGGAACCGCTTTACATGGCGCATGGGTTATCCCTCCTTGACGCAGCACCGACACAATGTTCTTCCTGTTATCGGTAACCACGGTTCTGATCTTCAGTTGGCAAGGAGATAGCCAGGATTCAATTTCCTCTTGAAGGACGCGGAGCAGTTCCTCCCCAGTGTGACTCCATTTGCCTAAGCAAACCAGGTGCAGAACAGTGTGACACCACCATGCTTTGCATAGGTGTTATGCTGGAAGACCACTCTGAATTGTGCCTACAGTGAAGGCTAACGACAAGGTTGAGGATGAGGAGGCAGAGCAGGACATTGGCGCAAGAATCACGGCTTGAGAACGCAGAGGCGGCATTACCGTCACCTGGCCAAGTTGCTGATGTGTATGGGCAGGAGCTACATTTACCCAGTGGGCTATAAAGGACAGATATTTTCCTTAACCATTGTTATAGCTTCACATGTCTGCGCTGCCGTGTACTGTACCAGACACCGACAGGCTCAAGGACTGGTCCACCTTCTGCTCAACATACATGTGTAGGGCTGGTACAGCCTTCTTGGAGAAGTAATGACGTTTTGGGACCTTGGCTCGGCACGTCAGTTCTATGAAAGGTGCAGAGTCAACCACATGGAAAAGGAGGGACTATAGTATCAGCAATTTGGCCAGGAGCATGTTCAGCTTCTGTGCCGTTGGATGAGTGCACACATACTGTTTTCTTGCAATTGCCTCAGTGATCGATTGCTGGTGAAATGAGTGACGCGGAGATGCATCAGGACCAGAATATGATGGGAAGGAAACACAGCTCCCTCCTGCTGAATATTGGCACCCTGGATACGCTTCACCTTTTGCCCACAGATTCTACACACGGCGACGCTGATGTCCTCTGGCGACTTGATAAAAAATTCCCACACCGGTAAGTAGGGAATTTTACCCCCGACGCTCCATGCTGATGTTTGCTATTGCCTCTATGAAGATGTGCCCTGCAAGTTGTTTCCGGACAAGTAGGCTCCTAAACAGCAGTCTACCCCGGGAACGTTTGGCTCCAGACATCACACTGCTTCCACCCTGCAGGCTCACAGCCACGCTTGCACCCTGCTGATGATGATGAAGCCCCCTCTTCACCCGGCTCCCACGTACGATCGGCTACATCATCATCCACTACTGTGCGCACATCACTGATGTCACCCTCACCAGTCTCAATGCCACATCCCTGACCGCTCGCAACACATGCCACGCAATGTGCATCATCGCTACTTGCCCACCTACAGGAGGAAGCAGTAGATCTCTCCTCCAAATCTTGGCTGGGCAGTAGATGCTGACTGTCCTCAATAAGCTCGTCCTTTCTGAATAGCAGAGCAGCATACAATACTTCCAGAGCAGAAGGAGCAGAAAAGAAAGAGGCAGGTTCAGGACAGGTGGGGCACAGAGCTGGTTCCTGGGTAATGCCAACTAAGCGTGGTGTCAGAGGAACCCACTGACTCCTGGCTGTGCGTGTCTGATGTCACTTGAGATGTTAAAGATCGAGTTAACCATTCAAGAACAGCTGGGTTGCTGTTCAAAACATGATCGCTGGATGACACTGGCAGCTCTGGCCTGTCGCTGAGACTGCTACTACTACCCCTCCTTCTTCTGCTGCTACTTCTGCCAACTTCAGAAGCATTTTGGCCACTGCCCGTTACATTGGAAGGTCCTGGCACCTGTCAGTTGGACATACTGTAACAGTAACTGTAAGTGTAAAATAGCAATAGTATTATACTGCTTTTTCACCCCAATTTCAGAATCAATGCCCAATGGAAACATTTATGTCTAAAACAAGGTGGAAAACTAAAAATAGAGTGTTTTTCACCTCAATAACAGAATCAAGACATTATAGAATTACTTGTGTATAAAACAATGTGAATACCCCAATAGCAGTAGTGTTAGACCGCTTTTTCACCCCAATTACAGGATAAAGGCCTAATGGAATTACTTATTTATAAAACAAGGTGGAAAACCAAGCAACTGTATAAATAGAGCACTTTTTCACCCCAAAAATTGATATTTTACTGTGCAAGCCTTCTACAAGATCAATAATAAATATATTGAAGAGAATAGGGCCTAATACTGACCCCTGTGGTACCCCACTAGCGACAGTGACCCAATCTGAGTGTGTACCGTTAATAACCACCCTCTGTTTTCTATCACGGAGCCAGTTACTTACCCACATACAGACATTTTCTCCCAGTCCAAGCATTCTCGTTTTATATACCAGGGATGGCCAACCTGCAGCTCTCCAGCTGCTATAAAACTCCCACCATGCCCTTCTGTAGGCAGATAGCTGTAAGCAATGTGGGCATGCTGGGAGTTGTAGTTTTGTAACAGCTGGAGAGCCTCAGGTTAGCCATCCCTGTTATATACTAATTTTTAATGTGGTACAATATCAGATGCTTTGGAGAAGTCAAGATATATGGCATCCATTCATTCGCCGCAGCCAAGTCTAGATCTTACCGCCTCATAGAAACTGATTATATTAGTTTGATATCACCTATCCTTATGGAGCCATGCTGATATGGCGTTACTTGCTTATTTTCATTGAGTTACTTCAAGATAGCATCTCTTAGAAAACCTTCAAACAGTTTACCCATGACAGATGTTAAAAGGGTTTGCCACTTTCTTTTTATTGCTGACCAATGTGCTTGTAATATGATTATAATATAATCTTAGTTTTTTATTCTGCACCATTTTCTATATTTCTTAAGGTATGCTCCCTTGTTTTTCAAGTCTTTTTAGCTGTCCACACAGAGATCCTGACCATAAAAAGGCTGCTGGTGGAAGGTCATGTTACCAGGCAAATCACCTCAACTTGATGTTTCCTCTATTCAAATACAATGCTCCTGCCATCTGCACCTGTACTGCTGGCAGTTTAGGTTCAATGTGTTTGAATGGAGGAGACAGTGATTTGTCTCAATCAGCAGCCATTTTATAGACAGGACCTCCCTTTGGACAGCACAAAAACTTGGCAAACAAAGGTGCATATCTTATAAAATATAGAAAAAAAGCATCAAAGGCTATATAAACACATTTGTCAATATTAGCCAGAAAGTGTCCAACTCGTTTAAACTTACCGGCCTATAGTTTCTGGGCTCTGTTTTTGACTGGAGTGTAAATTTAGTCTAAATCCTCATTCACATGCCTCATTCAGTGTTAAATGACAAAAAAACCCTCTGTACATAGCTCTTTAAGGATGGATCTTGCTAAGGAGTTGATTTACATAGCCGACATTCATCAACATAGTCTGTGATAGGCAGGGCTGGTTTTAGACAAATGTGGCCCTGGGCAAAATCAAAAGTGGGGCCCCAAATCTTGTAATAATGTATTAAGAACACAGTTACATTCTGTCGATTCCGGCCCTCCCTCACAGATTTACACCCCCCTTACACCGCTCCTCACACAGTTCCTTATGGCCCCAGAATGCGCCACATGCCCCCTCCCCTCACAGCAATGAGTTCTTATCACTCATCTGAGAGTATTAAAACCGTAAGCGTGGGATTCCTCTTCAGGCGCGCTTTCCCCCAGTGGAAATATACATAAATAAGCCACAGCCTGTACTAGGCTTCAAGGCTCATTGTTAGTACATCCAAGTTCAGGCCACTAGATGGCAGCACTGAACTGTAATATAATGTTTTCTATACAGACTAATGGAGCAATTTACATCTGATGATTGTAAGTTGTGGTCCACTTGGGGGACTTAACAAAAAGTAAAAAAAAAAAGATTTGAAAATATAAAAAAAAAAAAAAAACTTAAAAATTAAAATCACCTCCATCCCCCAAAATAAAAAGAGACAAAAAAATTTGCATTATGGGCATGTGAAAATGCCTATACTATTAAAATATTTAAAAAGTTAGTCCATATGGTGAATGGCATAACAGATTTTTTATTTTTTTTATAAAGGCCAATTCGCATTTTTTCATCACTTTATCTCCCCCCAAAAATTTATAAAAAGTGATCAAGTCATACACACCCCAAAATGGTATTGTCAAAAATGACAGATCGTCCCACAAAAAATGAACCCCCACACATCTCCATAGACATAACTATAAAAAAGTTATAAGGGTCAAAATAATTTTTTTACAAAGTGAGTCCTGATGAGGCTTAGTTTGCTGCAGTGAGCGGGCCTATAGATGTCCTGAGCAGGGGTGCATTTGGGTTGCCACCTTTCCCAACAAAAAATAATGGTTACATAAGTTAAAATGGTTAGTGTGGGTTAATACGGGTGTTATTTGATCATATTACATGTTTTGCTCTATTTTTTTTCTCAATAAAAGCAAACTTTTCACTTTTGGGGACACCCTGTGTATTTAAGTTTTATTTAGCCTCTATTCTTAAAATGTTCCTGTGGGGATTCCAACTCACAACCATGTACATTAAAGGCAAGAACAGTAACCACTGGAGTTTAATGCTAAGTCATTGCTGAAAAACCTCATAGAAGTTTACAAGAGAAACTTTCAAAAATAGAGTCTAAATTAGACTTATATACATACACAGGGTGTTCACCAAGAATAGTAACTATGGTTACTATGCTTGGGGATACAACCTTCATGTTCATAGCACTGACTCCATATATGGAGTCAGAGCAGGGACACCTAAGCCGGAATATTCCCCACTCTGGAGTCCCGACTGTTTAACCGTCTGCTATCTGCAGGGATTGAAGCAGGGGGCCCCTTAGAGGATTGGGGGCCCAGTTTGCCCCCCCCCCCCTAACGCCAGCCCTGGTGATAGGAGACTACTCTAATATAGTAACAAGTTTGTAAGGTTGAAAAAAGACATACATTCATACAGTTCAGCCTGTTATCCTGCAAAGTTGATTCAAAGGAAGGCAAGAAACCCTTATGCAAGAAACCGCAAAAAAACGGAAGTTGTCTTACAGATGTTTTTTTGTGGATCCGCAAAAAAACGGAAGGTGTCTTTTTTAATATTTTATATAAAGATTTCAGAGGTGAGTTTAATAAAAAAAAAAAGTGACAGGTATATAATCTTGTCACATGATCACATTGGCACCATTTTCTCTTGCTTTGACTACACAGAGAGCTTTGTGGGAAACTTGTGCTTGGTCGGCATCTGTTTCGGACTTTATTTCTTTGTGTTATCATGGTTATGTACGAAAGGATCTTCTGTACTGGCTAACGTCTCGGAGACATCTATGCTGTCTGAAGAACCAAGAAGGAGGAGGCAGTGGGTTCATCCCATAGTCTCCCAGCACCTACAGAAGGGCCACTTTCATTCGTTGTACTTTGACTTACAGCAGCACCCTGATAAATTTCAGGGTAACTGCTGTATGTCGGTTGGTACTTTTGATATGTTGCTTGCGTCTCTACGTTCTGGACATACTTTTCAGGACACAAACATGAGGCGCAGCATTTTACCTGAAGAAATTTCTAGTTACGTTGAGGTAAGGTTATTTGTCTATCCGTAATTTAAACTTTAGTGTGATTTTTTAGCTTTCAGGAACTGATCTGGCAGCGACTCAGAGATGCGGTGGTGCCCCAACCCAAGTCAGAAGATTGGCTTAGAATTGCTGACAGGTTTTATCAATCTGCACAGTTTCCTAACTGCATAGGGACATTGGATGCAAGCACATTAGTGTAAAGAAGTCGCCTCACTCAGGGTCACGCTATTTTAATTTCAAGCAATATTTTTCTGTAGTTCTGTTGGCCTTGGTTCACAGTAATTATAGATTTATTATTGTTGATATTGGGGCCTATGGAAGCACAGCTGACGCCCGCATCTTCTGTTCTTCTAGAATGGGCGATTGGCTTCACGCCAACCAACTAACCTTGCCAGAGCCCAGACGACCAGGTTCTTCTGCTTCAGCTGCTCCATTTGTAATCGTGGTATATGAAGGGTTTGCATTATCTCCACATGTAATGCAAGCTTTTTCCCGACGTGATTTGGATGACCGGAAGCGCATATTTAATTATTGTCTGTCTCATGCACGTTGATATGTTGAATGTGCTTTCGGAATACTTTCCAATAAATGGAGAGTGTTCATGTCATCCTTGCAAATGAGTCTGCAAAATGCAACCCTGGTGATACAGGCATGTGTGATTTTACACAACTTCACCACGATTCATAATGCATCCTCTGAACCTGAAGTGGCCCCTTTTCTGACACCCGCATCTGTTGGATTAGACCATAATCAGCATGGAAGACCTGGATCTGCTGGACTAGCAGTTCAAGAACTCTTTGCTTATTACTTTATTATTACAGAGGGTGCATTATCATGGCAGCTGGACAACATTCGCGGTACTCGATTATTCATGGGTTTTGGTTATAAAATTTCTTTAAATTTCAAATTTTAGATAGTTAGTTCTTTAGAAGAAAATAAAGAGAAATAGAAATAAATTATTTGAAGATTGGAAAGTTGCATAATCCAATAAATCTACTAAATAAAAATGTACAGTCTTAGCTCGAAGATTGGCCTCAAAAACTGTAGCTGCTGGGTATAGAGATATGGCTTCTTCCTTTTACCACCACTATCACCACTTCGCCCTTTACAGGTATTTTCTTCTCTCCAGAACTGATCCCGGCAGGAGTGCACATCCTCCACATGCTAGACACTATATGCATTTATACTAGATGAAACTGACATCATGCTCGTGCACTTAGAAAGTGAGAGCAGGATGCTCAGACAAGTTTGCAAAGTTCTCTGAGCATCCTGCACATGCTAGACAACATAAACCCTAAAATGGAATAAAACATCATCTAGAAAATAAAGTTTACTTATAGTACTTAGTGTACTTTATGTACTTTGGCATCTCCCTTTGGCCAATCGTCTGGCATCAGCTTTTCGGCAACTTCATACCACGACCTATCCTTAACGGACACGTGTGTCCCACAGCTCAACTCTCTCCTGGATGACCACAATCATACGCTCGACAGAGAAAGCCATGTCTTCTAACTCACAAAATGGTTTTTCTCTTGCTGATTTGATTTCTCTGTCTAGACTTGATAGTCTGGTAAAGTAGCCATTTTTATTTGGGGCTGGGTCAATAAAATTGTGGACATTGATCTGCATAAATATGGATTACATATGGAAATATTTTTGCAGACCCATAGACTTGTATGGGTCCATGGAACATTTTTTGCGGACGACTATAGGACATTGTAGTTTTGTTTACGGAGCCGCGGTACGGAACCACGGATGCGGACAGCACACGGTGTGCTGTCCGCACCTTTTGCGACCCCATTGGAATGAATGGATACGTAACCCTTCCACAAAATTGCGATACGGGTGCGGATCCGTTCATACGGCCGTGTGAATGGGCCCTAACTCCCTGGATCAACAACCCTTTTCAGGAAATCTTATAACTATAACCTGTAATATTATTACACTCCAGAAATACATCCAGGCCCCTCTTTAAATAATTTTGTGAGTTCACAATCACCACTTCCTCTGGCATAATCCCACTGCTCTTACAGTACAGAATCCTCTTTATCTTTTTGTAGAAAACTTCTTTCCTCTAGATATTGAGGATGTCCCCACGTCACAGTCATAGTCCTGGGTAATAATAAATGATGGGAGAGATCTCTGTACTGACCCCTTATATATTTATACATAGTTATTAAAGTATATGTCCCCTCAGTCATCTTTTTTCTATACGGAATAACCATAATTTTGTAGTCCACCCAATCCAGTTATTATTTTAGTTGCCCTCCTCTGAACCCTCTGTAGCTCTGTTATGTCTCAGATACCATGGTAAAATGCAACCACTGCATCTGAGTGGTCATATGAGGCGAGGGGCTCCTTCTGGCACCCATAAGGCTGACGCTAATGAGATCGCAAAAGCCATTCAGTCAGTATGGTAGCTAAAAGCCTCCTGAGGGCTCCCAGGCAAGCCACAGTAAAGTTCTATGTAGGAATTATTTTAAATGTATACATTTTCCTATAGCCTGCAATATTCATTTATTGCAGTCTATGGCGTAAGTAGTGTAATAATTGCATGTTCAAGCCCCTGGGGGGACTAAAAACAAGTTTTTTTTTTTTTTTTTTTTTTTTAAAAACACAGAGAATTAAAAATTCACATTGACTCTTTTTCTCCTACTTACATATTAAAAAAATATCATTGTGTACGAAAATGGCCAAATTATTAAAATAGAATAGTATTACATATGGTGAATGCAGGAAAAAAATACCTAAATCACCATTTTTTTTTTGTATCTTAGCCAAAAATTAGACTAAAAAGTGATCAAAAAGTCATACATTCCTCCAATAAAATGAAAGGCCTCATATAGAGAGAGAGATGCGAGTGCCTCTGCATGGGTGGATGGGGTTAGTAATTTAATTTCGGCTGAAAAAAACAACATTATTACAGCTGGGAGACACTATGGGAGACATTATTACTGCTGGGGGCCGCTATGGGAGACATTATTACTGCTGGGGGCTGATATGATGGATATTATTACCACTGGGTGAGCCGCTATGGGAGACATTATTACTGCTGGGGGCTGCTATGGGAGACATTATTACTGATGGGTGCTGCTATGATGGACATTATTACCATTGGGTGAGCCACTATGGGAGACATTATTACCACTGGTGGCCACTACGGGGAAATTATGTATACTGAATTTTATTTAAAAAAGCCAATGAAATTCATTCTTTTTTAACAGAACTGAAAAACGGTTGCAAAACAACCATTAAAAACTAACAGCCAGAAAATAGATTAAAAATGGTAGAAAATGGCCCTAAAAACTGTCATGTGAATATAGCCTCAGGACGCAATCTTAGACCAAGGACCTCAAATATGATATTCTATGAAATACTGTACCACGAGCCACACCAGAAAGGCAGCAGGAGATTGTGGAGGTAAGCAAGTGGCTCAAGAACCACAGAAGGAAGGAGGGGTCTGGGTTCCTGGAGAACTGGGCCAACCTCTCTGTTGGCTACAGGCTCCATCGTAGGGATGGGCTGCACCTCAATGTGGAAGATGCAGCTGTTTTGCGGGAGAAGATGGCTAGGAGCTTGGAGGAGTTTTAAAACTAGTGATTGGGCTGGAGGATAATTAAATTATAGGAGAGGAAGAAGTGCAGATAGGGCCTCGGGCGAGGTAATGGAACTGGGGATGGAATAGACGCAAGGACTAGAACAGTTCATAAGGAAAGCGTAGTGTAAAAATATCCAAAAAACTCTTAGGCCTTAGACCTCAGTTTTTTGATCAGTTATTTCCATCCTTATTGTAAGCCAAAACCAGGTGTGGCTCTAAACACAGAAGAGGTACAGATCTTTTCATTATACCTTATGTCTGTGTAGCCTCCACTTTTTGGTTTTGGCTCACAAAAACTGATGGAAATAACTGATCAAATAACTGACGTGTGAACAAGGCCTTAATTGTATGTTGAGATGAGCAAAGTTTTCAAAAATTTGTTTTGAACGCTTTGCCAAATTTTTCCCCAAAATTTGGTTTGTTCTGAATTAATTAGTCACAAAACCAGTTTTATCCTGGCCTGCAGGGAGGGTGTATCTCAGTGTACATCACTGTGCATTGCAGCAACATTCATAGCTAGACCTTTCTGGTAGTGAAACAGTTACTGTGCGTCAGTATGATAGGCAGGTCACATACAGCATATGGATCAGTATGTGTCACTATTAGGCTCAGTTCACACTTCACTTATTTGGTCAGTTATAGGTTGAAAAAAGTACAGGTGCAGATCTTTTCATGATATGTTATCTGCAAGTAGGATTGGCTCCTGACTATGGCTCACCATACAGTAACTGCTGGAATTAACTGACCAAATAACTGAAGTGTGAGAGTGGCAACAGCATGAGGAGTCAACATAGTGGGCCAGTCACAGAATGAGGAGGGGGGGCAACAGCAGCCATAGTAACAGCACAAGATGGTGGCAGTAGAAGAAGATGGCAGCAGGTGGGTGGCAGCATCAGAATAGTGGCTGAAGACGAGAACTAATGGGCCATTTTTGACAATGTTCTGGTGTGGCAGCACTGCAGTCATAACATTACTGCCAGATTGATCTAGTCTGATGCATCAGGCACAGGTGTGTGGAAATCCTGGTTGATGCATGCATGATTCATCTTTATAAAGGTTAATCTCTCAACATTTTGTGTTAAAAGGCAAGTTCTCTTCAGGGTAACTATGCCCCCACCGCACTAAATATCCACTCTGATGCCACACTACTGGCTGGACGGGAAAGCTTGCCCAGGGCAAACTCGACCAATTCGGCCACAATTCAAGTTTGGCTGCCCAGTAGTCCAGGGGATCTAGAATCTGTGGTGACAGAGTGCACTCAAGTAAGCCACCACCTGCTGGTTCAGATTCTGCTCCATGTCCTGCTGCTGCTGACTGGTTTATTCAGTCGGCAGGAGAATAAACATGCTCATCAGAGACTGGAGACTCAAGTTACTGCTGACGGAGCTGGTACTGCTCCTGTCCCGCTAGACTCCTCCAGCAATCATGGCAGTGGAGCGTGAGTGCAGAGGGTTAGGGTTAGTGCAACTGACTACATAGGATGTCTTGATACTAGTTGAAATTATCATCGCTCTCAGCAGGTGCAAAAAAGGCCCCCATTTTGGACCAGTAGCAAAGGTCTAACATTGTGGAAAGCCAGTAATCATCCCTCTGCTGAATGGTGGTAATGTGGCTGTCACTACGCAAGCAACTGAGCATGTATCTGCCCATTTGTGCAAGAGACTCGGAGGGACTCTTTGACTCCATCTCCACTGCATAATGCATGGTCTGTTGGGGTCATCTACCTGGTCTTCCTCATTGTCCTCATGCTCCTCTCAAGTCGCTTGTGCAGATAAACCACCTATTTTTGTATAAATTTCCTGGGTGTTAATGTCCTCCTCATCCTCCTCGTCCTCCTCCTCCTACAGTCACACAGGACTGAGGTGGCCATGAGATGTAGGCACCATGTCTGCCTTCCCCTGACCAGCTCAATTTATCAGCTTCTGCTCCAGGACGTGAAGGAGTGGAATGAAGGAGTGGAATCATTCATCTTGTATTCCTGGCGATTACAAATATAGTGGCCTCCTCAAAGGGCCTGAGCAAACGACAAGTGTCATGCATGAGCTGCCACTAGCCAACGTTGAAGGGTAGAGTTCCAACGCGTGGAAACGTCATATATGAGGCGGTTGAGGAACACTATTCTGCCAAGAGTGACTTGGCCAAGTTGCTGGTACTACAGTCCCTTCCTTTCATTTGGTTGACTCTGCCCATTTCAGAGGACTGATGATGGGATGGAAATACTGTTCCTTTCTGCTGAGGTGGTGGAGCCTTGACTGCTGGAGAAGGAGTGCAGGCTACTGGGAGATGAAGCAGTTGCTGCTTCAGGCTGTACCGCTACATTATCACTGCGGTTTTCCCAAGGCATTTTATGGTGATGCCCCATGTGTTGACACACGGTCGTGGTGTCAACATTGGCACCCTATCCTCGCTTCACCTTCTGCCCACATATCCCCATATGGCCAGGCTGACATCCTCTGGTGACTTGATGAAAAATTCCCACACCGGCGAATATGGCATTTTATCCCTACCACTATGTGCTGACTGCCTGCTGCTGCCTTTATGAACCCGTGCACTGCTATTTGTTTCCAGACAGGTAGGCTCCTGAATAGCAGATGGTCTACCCCGGGAACATTTGGCTCCAGACCACACACTGCTGCCATCCTGCTGACTCATGTCCACGCTACCAACTTAACATAGTAACATAGTAACATATTTTGTAAGGCCGAAAAAAGACATCTGTCCATCCAGTTCAGCCTGTTTTCCTACAAGTTGATCCAGGGGAAGGCAAAAAAAACCCTGTGAGGTAGAAGCCAGTTTTCCTCACTTTAGGGGGAAAAATTCCTTCCCGAAGGAAAACAGGCCGAACTGGATGGACAGATGTCTTTTTTTGGCCTTATAAACTATGTTACTATGTTACTACCGAGCTGGCTCAGCCACTGCCTCATGCGAAAGGTGCCACCCTTTTCTCCTGATGATGATGAAGCACCCTCTTCACCCGGGTCAAACGTGTGATCGGTTACATGATCATTCGCTACTGTCTGCATGTCACTGATGTCACCCTCATTAGTCTCAGGGCCACGTGTCTGACCGCTCGCAACACTAGCTCCCACGTGACTCTCATAGTCTCTACTTGCCTACCTACCAGATGAAGCAGCGGATCTTTCCTGCACATCTTGGCTGGGCAGTGGCTGCTGACTGTCCTCTAGAAGCTTGTCCTCACTAAAAAGCAGAGCTGAGCCGACGGCATACAATACTTCCCGAGCAGAAGGAACAGAAAATTAAAGAGGCAGGTTCAGGACAGGTGAGGGCACAGAGCTTGTTCCTGGGCCATGCCAACTAAGTGTGGTGTCAGAGGAATCCACTGACTCCTGGCTGGGGGTTTCTGATGTGACTTGAGATGAGGTAGAAGACCGAGTCAGCCATTCAAGGACAGCTGGGTTGCTGGTCAAAACAGCACCACTGGATAACACTGGCAGCTCTGAACTATTGCTGAGACTGCTGCTAGCACCCCTTCCTTCTTCTGCTGCTACTTCTGCCAGTTCCAGAAACATTTTGGCCACTGCCCGTTCCCTTAGAAGGGACTGTCACCAGTCTGTCGGACATACTGAACTGTAATTGTAAGGGTAAAAGAGAAGTAGTGTCAGGCTGCAAATCCCTTTGATATTCCCTCTGATGACCTCTGTGTACCTGCGAAGTATGCATACTGGACATTGTTTGTGGGGGTGCTGCTATAACGTGTGTGTGAGTGTATGTCTAGCTAGATTTTGGGGTGGAATTATAGATGGGATTGTATTTTGTCTTGTGTGGTTAGATGTAATATTGTACTCTTAGTATTGGCGTGTGCGACTGTATGTATATATCTATATGCCATTGATATATATATATATATATATATACACACTACCGTTCAAAAGATTGGGGTCACCCAGACAATTTAGCGTTTTCCATGAAAACTCACACTTTTATTTATCAAATGAGTTGCAAAATGAATAGAAAATATGGTTGAGACATTGACAAGGTTAGAAATAATGATTTTTATTTGAAACTAGCAGAAAGACCCGGCTTCGCCTGGGTATATTTCATCTATTTCATTTAATGTTTCTGTGTGTCGTTGCAGAGAGAAAGTCAATGCAGCTGACAGAAGTTGATTTTTACCTTCATTTTTTCAATCCCCATTGGCTGCGGAGTAGGATGGGGCATGACCTGACTGGGTCGGGGCGTGGTTTACCAGGACCTTTGGGGGGGTGCTTTTAAGTCCTTCTTTTCACGGTGGCCTAAATTATAGGTCAATGCCATGATAATTTGAGGAAACACGGTGTGTAGCAGTGGAAGTAAACATCGCTTCGCACGGGTGTATTTAATCTATTTCATTTAATGTTTCTCTGTGTCGTTGCAGAGAGAAATTCACCATCCTCCCACTCATCCCTGCAGCTGACAGAAGTTGATTTTTACCTTCAATTTTTCAATTTCCATTGGCTTCGGAGTGGGAGGGGTCGTGGCCTGACCGAGTCGGGGGCGTGACGTAGCGAGACCTGGGACGGGGGTTCTTCTTTTGAGGGTGGCCAGAATTACAGGTCGATGCCATGGTAATTTATGAGGACACGCAATGGGTATCAGTAGAAGAAAGCATCTTTTATTACTACTGAACGGTCTTAGTCTAAAATTAGTGTATTTCATGTATTTCATTTAATGTTTCTGTGTGTCGCTGCAGAGAGAAAGTCAATGCAGCTGACAGAAGTTGATTTTTACCTTCATTTTTTCAATCTCCATTGGCTGGGGAGTGGGAGGGGGCGTGACCTGAGCAGGGCGTGGTTTAGCGGGACCTTGGGAGGGGGAGTTTGCTTTTAAGTCCTTCTTTTAAGGGTGACCTGAATTAAAGGTCGATACCATGGTAATTTATGAGGACACGCAATGGGTAGCAGTGGAAGAAAACATCTTTTATTACTACTGAACGGTCGTAGTCTAAAATTAATCTATTTCATCAAAAATTTTTGTGTGTCCTTGCAGAGAGAAATTCACCCTCCCACCCCTGCAGCTGACAGAAGTTGATTTTTACCTTCATTTTTTCAATCCCCGTTGGCTGCGGAGTGGGACGTGGCTTAGCAAGACCTGAGGCGGGGGTTTTAAGTCCTTCTTTTGAGGGTGGCGTGAAATTACAGGTCAATGCCATGGTAATTTATGAGGACATGCCATGGGTAGCAGTGGAAGAAAACATCGCTTCGCATGGGTATATTTAATCTATTTCATTTAATGTTTCTGTATGTTGTTGCAGAAAGAAATCCAACCTCCCTCCCATCCCTGCAGCTGACAGAAGTTGATTTTTACCTTACCAATCCCCGTTGGCTGCGGAGTGGGAGGGGGCGTGGCCTGACAGAGTCGGGGGCGTGGTTTAGCAAGACCTGGGGCGGGGGTTTTAACTTCTTCTTTTGAGGATGGCGTGAATTACAGGTCGATGCCATGGTAATTTATGAGGCCACGCAATGGGTAGCAGTGAAAAAAAACACCTTTTATTACTACTGAACGGTTGTAGTCTAAAATTAGTC